>JAULCC010475386.1:0-10967 GCA_032358795.1 Nuttallia obscurata | reverse complement strand
ATAAATGATACATGAATAACAAAACTCAAGGAGCAATTAAGTAGTACACATAAATAACACAACCCATTGAGCAATGAAGGATACATCAATATCAAAACTCATGGAGCAATGAAGGAAACATAAATTACACAACTCATGGAGCAAAAAAGTAGACTTATATAACACAACTCAAGGAGCAATACAGGTAACATTAATAACACAACTCAAGGACCATTTAAGGATACATAAATAACACAAATCATGGAGCAATGAATGACACATTAATTACACAACTGATGTAGCAATAAATGACACATATATAGCACAACTCATGATAACATAAAGTACACATAAATATCACAACTCATGAAACAATTAAAATATGCATAACTACATAAATATCACAACTCATTGTGCAATGCAGTACACATAAATAGCACAACTAAAGGAGCAATGAATGATACACACATAACACAAGGAGCGATGAAGTACAAATATATAACTCAACTGAAGGAACAATGAAGAACACAAAATTAACGCAACTCAAGGAGTAATGAAATACACATAAATTACAGAACTCAAGATACAATTAAGTATACATTAAACACAACTCATTATGCAATAAAGAAGACAGTCATAACACAACCTTAGGAACAATGAAATACTCATAAGTTTAACACAACTCAAGGAGCAATTAAGGACACATATATAACCCATCTCAAGGAGCAATGAAGTACACATAAATAACACAATTCAAGGAGCAATGAAAGATACATAAAAAACACAACCTAAGGAGCAATGGAGTATATATAGATTTATAAACAACAAAATTCAAAACAACTCAAGGCGCAAATGAGCTCTTATATTTAACTAATTCAAGGACATATGTAACACATCTCAAGAAGCAAAGGAGTATACATTAGTAAGACAACTCAATGAGACATGGAGTACATGAACATAAGACAAGGAGCAATACAGTATGTCAAAATGAATACAATTCTTAGTTGGTATACATAATATGCAACTCATAGAGTAATAGAGTATATGTTTTTATGTATGTAAAAATATAAATAGGTTGTTAATTTAGCAAAACTAAAATGGCTACTCAATTGGCAAAAGAGTGCATGCCTTTATGTATCTTAGGCAACTCAATGAACCATTGGGTCATTTATTTAGCATAACTCAATTTGTAAATCAATAGGCAACAAAGTATATGCCTTTATGTATGTAAGACAACTCAATGAACAAGTGTGACATCTATATAGCATAACTCAAATTGCAATGGAATACAGGTTTGTAATACAACCCAATGGGCAATTGAGTATATGTATTTTGTAACCAAGACAACTCGGTCAACCAATGGGCCATTTATATAGCTTAACTCAATTTGTAAATCAATAGGCAACAAAGTATATGCCTTTATGTATGTAAGACAACTCAATGAACAAGTGTGACATCTATATAGCATAACTCAAATTGCAATGGAATACAGGTTTGTAATACAACCCAATGGGCAATTGAGTATATGTATTTTGTAATCAAGACAACTCGGTCAACCAATGGGCCATTTATATAGCTTAACTCAAATTGCAATGGAATGCAGGTATGTTATACAACTCAATGGACAATAGAGTATATGTCATTCATAAAGTAAGACAACTCAGACAACCATTAATTTAGCTTTACTCAAATTGCAATGGAATGCAGGTTTGTAATAAAACTTAACTGGCAAAAGAGTATATGTCAGTTGTAATCAAGACAACTCAGTCACCCATTGGGCCATTTATATAGCTTACCTCAAATTGCAATGGAATGCAGGTATGTTGTACAACTCAATGGGCAATAGAGTATATGTCATTCATAATTAAGACAACTCAGTCAATCATTGGGCATTTATTAAGCTTAACAAAATTGCAATGGAATGCAGGTATGTTATACAACTCAATGGGCAATAGAGTTTATGTCTTCACAGGTATATAACACAACTTAATGAAGAAAGATAAAACCATTGTCATTGAGTTCAATGAACTTTTTTGTTACGTAATTAAGTTTAAATTAAGTTTAGCAAAAATGAAGACGATAATAAACTTACAGTATTCATAATTCACAAATTTATACAAACACATTAAACGTGTCTCAATTCATTCAAAAGTTATTTTTCATTTGCACATATCATTTATCTTGTTTACAGTCAAATGCTCTTATGCAAATTATTTTTGTACTGGACCTGAGAACAGAACCCAGGATGACAAATGATGCCACAGATCAGGTAGATACACACAAAAGTAAGTAGAAGCTATCATAATGAAATTATACCTTTAGTTGTTATCCTATTAACAGTGTCACCCTAATGACCCTTTCAAGATTTCATTGACCTAACCATTTTTTAAAGATTGAAGAGTCAATGACAGAGGCATTTTGTGGTAAGAGACAAACTAGATAACCGTAACTTTAATTACCAAACATCCTATATCCAATATCACTTGTCAAGTTTGATTTACTGCGAAGGACATCTCCTATTC
The DNA here is from genome assembly GCA_032358795.1 of Nuttallia obscurata. NCBI lineage: Eukaryota > Metazoa > Mollusca > Bivalvia > Cardiida > Psammobiidae > Nuttallia > Nuttallia obscurata. The sequence continues at coordinate 8,466 of JAULCC010475386.1, read as the reverse complement.
CGTTCTTCATTCAGTGTATTATAATACCACCACTCTAACAATAAACAGTCTAAAGACTTCCCAGTCATTATGTTAAAGTACAGTAATAAACATGGTAGGTTGAAGACTTAAAAATTATCAGAAAATAATTAATATGTGCAAGCTGATTGATAAAATGATAAAATAATGTGAAAGAGGTGATAGTACACTAAAGCCTTAGTTGTCAAAGCAACTTTGCTCCAGTTTACAGATACAGTTACCTGTACTTTTAAATAATTCATATCAGAATGTTATAAAATTATAAACAAATTGATTTTTTACAACCACTTTTTCATTCAGGTAACTATGGAGCTGCTCGTCAGGGTAACATTGTGGTTTCTACTGTAATAGGAAAAGAAGCTTTTCCTAAGAACTGACCTGGCAACCTAGTTTTTAACCCCAGATAACCAACATTCAAATTGGACTTAGATTCCATTAAGGTTGTGAATCTGATCATGTTTCATAGAGTTCAAGTGAAAAATAAAGCCTTTATTGGGTACACAAAGTTTATTGAGTGACCTAGTTTTTTATCCCAGATGACCCAATTTCAAACTGAACCTAGATTCAATAATAAAAAACATTCTTACCAAGTTTCATCCAGTTCCAGTGACAAATGCAGTCTCTATTGCAAACACAAGGTTATCTATGATTTGACCAGGTGACCTTATGAGCCCAGATGATCCATTTTCAACCTTGCTTTAGATTTTATCAAGAAAACCATTCTGCCCAACTTTCATAAAGATCAAATGAAAAAGAAAGCCATACAAGGTTTATCTATGATTTGACCTGGTGACTTTTTTTTTATACCAGTTTTTATACCAGATGACCCACTTCAAAACTCGACCTAAATACAGGAAGTGAATATTCCCAAGTTTCATAAAAACCCTGTGAAAAATGTGGCCTATATTGTGTACATATGTTAAGTATGGATAGGCAGACGGACAGACAAGCCAAGGACACTTAGGGATCACAATAGCTGAACTCTGATCACTTTGGCCAGGTGCGTTAATAAAAAACAAGAGGCCCATGATGAGGTCCAAGATGTTCATGTTGTCCATCATCATTCACAAGGTTGTAAAATATTTGACCTACAAGTTTAGTTTTAGATCCAGCATGACAGCATATTGAACTTTTCAGAGATAACATTAAATAAAGGCTTTAACTAGGTTCCATAAAGATTCTTACAAAAGAATAGCATCATTTTGTGTTAAAAGGGTTTTCCAAAGATTTTCCCTATTGTCCTTGTTTTTTTTACCTAGTATCAGCTAGTTTTAAACTTATCCATCAATTCCTCATTTGAAGTATTCTTACCAAATTTCATGAAAATTGTCATTAAATATAGCCTCAAGATTACTCTAAAGGGTTTTTAAAGATCTGACCTCTTGACCTAGTTTGTGACCCAACATGACCCACTTTTATTCATTTTTGAGGTTTTACCAAGGAGAACATTCTGGACAAGTTTCATGAAGATTTGGCCTAAACATAGCATATAATGTGTTCACAAATTTTTCAAAATTGACCTACACACCTATTTTTGACCCAACATTTTTCCTCTAGTGTTTTCATTAAGTTATTCTAAGATTCTGACCCAGCATCACCCAGTTTGTAACTCATCAGAGATTTCATTAAGAGAAAAGTTCTGACAAGTTTCATGCAGATAAGGCCAAAATAAAGCCTCTTGCGTGTTCACAAGACTCTTTAAAAAAATTGACCTGGTGACCTGGTTTTTGACCCAATATAACCCACTTTTAAAGTCTTAACACATTTTATCAAGGTAAACAAGTTTCATGAAGATTTGACTAAAAGTATGGTACATGTATCTGTTGTGTTCACAAGGCACATTCTATAAGCATTTGAAAAACCAGTGACCCCCTTGGAATAGATCAATTTTGACACCAGCTGCACAATATCAAATTTCTTTGGGGAGTTCTACTAGACAAATTTACACACTAAATATCCAAGCTTTAGGCCCTACAGTTTCTGAGGAGAAGATCTTTTCTAAGTTGTAATTTATATAAACCTATGTAAAAACAAATGACCCCTGGGATTGGGTCAAACCCCACAGACAAGGTCAATTTTGACCCAAGCCATACAATTTGTAAAACCTTGACAAAGTTACATAAAACTATGCTGTACCTGAGCTCTTGGCTTTATGGTTTTTGACAAAAAGAATTTTAAAAGTTTCTATCTTTAAAGAGGTCCACTAGACAATGCTACACACTAAATTTCTCAGCTCTAAGCCTTACAGATTCTGACAAGAAGAATTTAAAAAAAAAATTAACCTGTAAGTCTATGTAAAACCAGTGACCCTTGGGTTGGGTCTATCTTGACCACAGAGGCATAATTTGAAAAAAACATTGGTAGAGGACCACTAGAAATGCTTCACACCAAAATTATTATCTCCAGGCCTAGTGATTTCAAATATAATATCTTGAAATTTGTTAAAGGGTTACCTTGCCATTTGCCATGGCAACCAGAGTTATGAAGAGGAGATGTGGTTTGAAGAAAAAGTTTGAAATAGGATAGACACAAGATGAAGATCATCACAATATCTCATCTCGGCAAATTGTGCCTATGTGAGCGAAAAACTTAATTGCTTTTTAGAAGTAATACAAAAGCAAGCTCTTTTTGCCAGCCTTTAATCTAAAGTGCTGAACGATTTAGTGGAAAAACCAGCTAATCAAGATTGATGGCTGTTTATACATTGACAATTTTCCAAGGACTGGCAGGAATGTAGAGTAATTCAGATTAAGGAATAGATGTAAATAAATGTAGACTTTGTCATCCTCTGTATAAGTAATTAGTAAACAAATACCTCTGGAAAGTCTGTAAGAGAGATAATAGGAATTATGAAACACTAGTCACATATTTGAGAATTTTTTGTATCTGTTTTTCTCACCAATAACTGGAAATTGAATGTTTTAAGCCATGTCAGAGAATATATAGGGAAAAATAAACTTACTTAAAGTATTTGACTATCGGAATCCCCAAAGTAGAAAATGTCAACCATAAGCTATCTATTTGCACATGAATCAATTCAATTTAATTTTAGGTTTTAATTACTTCCTATCCACTAAAGGACAATATTGTGTTACATGTCAGGCAATATCTAGTTATAATCCTTCACAACTTTGAAGGTCACTTTTCCTTTGTCTATCTGATGTTATAATGACAAGGATTACTCACTAAGTAGTGACAGTTACCGACTAATGTAACACACTAAATGTAATTACTTTTGGAAACATATATCTGCTATAGTTTGATTCCAGATGAAACTGCCAAATAGCACATCACGATACACAAAATAACATCATGCTGAAGTTGTCATGTAGGAAGACATTAAGGCATCACGGAATATTTACATTTCTTATTAGGAGCTCAGGCCTGTGATTGGCCAGAGAGAAGAAGGCAAAGCCCCTGAAAGCTCCTGTATTCTAGCAATTGTGAATCATTTTAAACTCCATATCTGATGTACTTAAAGCTTTTGTGTTGTGAAAGTTCAAGATCAAAAGAAACTGTAACTATTTTATTGTCATTGTAAATGTTGCAACTGTATTTATTTAGAAAAAGATAAAAAAAGGTTTTTTTCATACATGAAAATAAAGCCATTTTAACATAATGATAAATGAAAATTAAAAGCCATTTGCAGAATTTGATCTCATCCTTACCTTACCTTATTGGATAGTCTACTAATAAAATAAAAATTGATTAAAAATTATCAAGAACATTGTTCAGGCTCAAGTAGTTTCATTAAAAATGTTATGTGTTTTTTTTTTCTTAAAAAACAGCAACACCTGACTAACACATGTAAATTTTGAATTTAAAAAACATTGAATCTAGTAATGTCAGCTTGTATCAATTGACCAAAACAAAACCTGAAAAATCTAGTGGAAAACATGTCCTCAATTTTTATTAATAATCCAGTGATCATATGAACGCTCATTTTTTTCAGCTCTGTTGGTATTCATTTAAATAGAGACCTTTATACCCTGCATGCTACACATTTTTATAAATAAAAACACAAGTCTTATTTGTTAATCAACTTAAAAGTTTTTGAGAATAAATGGTCGAACCATTTTACTAAGTAAATGGTGTCGTCGTAACTGACATGCTGAGGATTGTTTGCACAAGTTAAATTATTGTAATTACCATGGCCATTACGTAAAAACCCCAAGAAAAACCCTCAATTTTCAGGAACTGGCATAACTTCAGTCTCAAACTCACTCATTTAATGTCATATATTTGTCATGGCCATGATGGTGATTGTTTTATCGTGAGATAAAATTATGAAACTTAAAAGGAAAAAGTGCATACAATACACTGGAAAAGATGGTGTAAGTCGATTCAATTCCCCCCCCCCCCCCACCCCCAAAAACAACAAAAACAACAGCTCCTCAGATCTGGAGAATTGGAAAAGTGAAAGACTGGACCAACGGAACTGTGGAAATCTGTGATTCCACAGAAGAATCACAGGCCAGTTAAATCTGCAAGTACAAGTATTAACAGTTACTGCACCAAGTATTGAAAATTACGGTCTTAAATGTTCAACATGGTAAGACTAAGGCTATTTATAAAAATTGAACAAACTTCATGGAAAATGGTAGAGCCAACACGTTTTCTAAACACTAATAAAAAGAGTAAGATTACTGACTGAAAGATACTACTGCAAGGAGCTTTGTGAATGAGACGTTTTGATGCCAAATGTGAATTTGTAAGAAGCTTGGAAAATCATATTTCCAAATATTACAAGTTAATAATTTAAATAGTTAACTGTCAAACATAAAGAATCAGTCTTATAAACTAATTAACTGTCTGCCAAACAAAAAGAATCAGTATTATAAGCTAAATAATTGCCACACAAACATAGATATTCAGTCCTTTAGAACATTTAAATGAAATTTTTTATCATTCAGATAATAACACATTAGAATGATAAAAAATAAAGATAAAAAATTCCACATAAACAGACTCAATATTCTTCCATTCCATATGGACATTTTAAAAAGTTGTGTGTGTGTGTTTTGTGTGTATGTTTGTGTGTGTGTGTGGGTGTGTGTGGGGGGGGGGGGGGACCAAAGTTTTAGTAAGGGAAATAGAACCTTATATCGACCAAAAGAAATAGCCAAACTAGGGTTCTACTGTATACCAGTATTTATATAATATACGTAAAACTTTTCACAGCATCTTTCTATCATTTGAAAGGGGCAGTGTTTGTATAGCTCTTTTAAATATGTCAAAAATACAATAATTTAAACAGTGTTTATTGTTGCATGTTTCTATGCCTTAATCTGCAAAGATATCAAGCTAACTCTTATCACTTACTCACGGTCGGATTGATTTGGGTAACAGACCCTAGCACAACATATTAACAGACCTTTAGCACTTTAATTTACAGTTGTAATATGGCTGTAAAGGTATCAGTGCCTTGAGTGAAAATTTACACGAGGAAAGAAACTGTTGTATATATATCACTCAACTCATCAAGAGCTTGTACCTATTAAAGCATCTATTCTTTTCACAAATAGAAGTTTTTTTGGTTTTTTTTTTATAATTTAGGTGTTTCTAATTGACAACCTGTGACCTATAACACTTGACCTATATAATATAAAAGGATACATGGGTTTTTCCCATCAATGTTGGTCTGTTCCATGATCAAGGGAATTCCTTCAAGTTCTCTGACCTGAAAAAACAAAAGGGGTCGGCATGAGCTACAATTAGTGGAAACATTTATAAGCATTTCCTTTTTCTTAACATGAATTTTAAACTAAAAAGGTAACACTGTCTCAAAAGTTCAAAGAGAAATAAAACTACTGAAGCTGTTGTTGATATGTCTCTAAGCTGAAAATTGCTGAGATCATTTTAAACATACAATGATTTAGCCAACATGTAGTAATTACAGACTGTTAGATAAAGGGATCCATATTTAACAGATTTCTCACAAATACTTTATCATCTTCTGAATGCTTAATCAAAGTTACCATAAATATATTATTCATGACTTGTTTGCATTTATTTCTTTTCTGCATTACATTTTAAAAAACTTGTAGAAAAAATTCTGTTACCATAGATGAAAGGGAGTAAAATACTGGAAACCACTTTGTGATCTTTCGATTACAAAACATCTGATTAGTAAATACCAAATTGTTTATTTCACTGTTGTGCCTGTTCCTCACTTTGATTTAAAGACTTAGTCAAAAGCTATTTTGGTAGCATCAACATAAGATTATAGGTTTTTTGTTTTAATTGGAATTTAATGTCGCTTTGACAGTATTTCAGTCATATTGCAATGTCCGGCTCATTACAGGTGGAGGAAGATCCAGGGGGGACCTCTGTACACTATGTCAGGCAAAGAGTGCACCTGGATAGAATCATTGACCTACTCCAAGCCAGCTGGAAGGCTTCCTCACTTGAAAAATCCAAAGTGCCCAAGATTATAGTATCCAACTCTGTCATACTTTAAATAATAAAATTAGACTACTTTATCTGAGAGAGCAGATCGAAAAAAAAGCAGATGAGGAACAAACAGAGCAGGTGGGAAAACAAGGATGGTCACAGACCACATGTCTCGCCTCACATATGCCCGTCACAAGAGTAACAGCACTGTTGTCATAGTGGAAGTGTGACAAGACAGTATCTTCATCATAATGTTGACTTTTGACCTGGATTTGTGACCTTGACATTGTAGCTACAGACCTGCTTCTTGCTTGAGACAAATTGTCTTATTACTTTGAACAAATGTGCCATGTCATTTAAGATTCTTTCAATCATCAAGGAAGTTACAGCCTAGACAAGGCTTTTTGGTCTGAAATTTCACCTTTAACCTCAATCTGTGACCTTGACCTGGTAGGTAGATACCTGGTTATTGTATGCCACACATCAACTCATGACAGTGAACAATTGTGCCATGCCATTTGAAAATCCTTCAATTAACAAGGAAGTTACTGTTCTGACAAGCCATTCTAGTAAACAATTTGACCTTTCATCTCAATTTGTGAACTTGACCCGCTAGGCAGAAACTTGGTTATTGTATGCTTCACATGGTTCCATAAAAGTGAACAACAGTGCCATATTATTTGAAAATTCTTCAATCAACAAGGAAGTTACAGCCCGGACAAGCCTTTTTAGTCAGAAATTTGACCTTAAACTTCAATTTGTGGCCATGACATGGTAGGTAAAGACCTGGTTATTCTATGCGACCCATCTGCTTATGACAGTGAACAATTGTGCCAAGTCATTTGATGATCCTTCAATCAGCAATGAAGTTACAGCCCTGACAAAACTGGACAAATGCACTGACGGACGGACAGACAAATGCACACACATACACTCACAACAGAAATTAGGCTGGCTAAGTCTAATTCCCTCACAGAGGGGCTTGACAAAAACAGAGCTGGTGGGAAAACTCCCAAGCTGCATTGATCTAAATATTTGATCTAATGTAAGCTTCCTGTATGGTCCAGAACTATAAGTACCGGGTAAACACAATTTACTAATCATTAGAGCAGAGAATAAATATATGTTGTAGTGGCCAGTGTCTGTTTTGGTTCAGAGTTCAATTCTCTATATTTGAATTTTGATGGTTGCATAAAATATTATATCAAATATAGCAAAATACTGAAGCGAGGTATAGTAGATACTGCATTATGCTTCTGCCATGTTTTTGTTTCTGAATGGACTGGTGTAATGAGGGTCCTAAATATATGTTTGTTTGTTTGTTTGTTTGTTTGATTAACTTCACTTTCTGCCAGCTAGGGCTAATGTACATCCCAGGGAGAAGGAAGCAGATACACAGAACTCTTCTGTAGAGAACTATGGTTCTTTAACATGCCAAGTGTATAGCACTGATACACTTTGGGGCTGAACCCCGCCCGATTACTTTATCCTGACACCGACAAACCAGTGGTAATGCTAACCCTAAATCCTGAGCGTGAAGAGGGAAAGCTATTACTACCATTTTTAAAGTCTTTGGTATGACCGGCTGGGTATCGAACCCGCGGCCTCCCGCACCAGAAGCGGACTCTCTACCACTTGAGCTAACTGGGCGGTTTCTAAATATATGTAAGAGATTGGTGATATCTGAAAGCAATCAATTCTTATTCATTTTATGTCTGAAAATTTAAATTTTGTTTTTAAACCATATAGAAGAACAAAACCCACTGATAACCTACAGTAGTACTTGTATATTGTATTTCTACATGAATGCTTTTTTTAATCGCAACATTAAAAATCTTTTTGAAAGTTACATTTAACTAAACTATATGCTGAAGATAGCCATTTTGAAGATGTTGTAGATAAAACATTTTCAAAGTAATTGACATATATTACCATATCCTGGTTAGCTCTGTGCTTGTAGGCTAGGTTTCCCAATAACCTGATCAAGTCTCGCTTAAGTCCAAAGACAGGATGGTCAGGATTTATCTCCCTTTGTTGAGACATTTTCTCCACATT
>JAULCC010475275.1:0-10479 GCA_032358795.1 Nuttallia obscurata | reverse complement strand
ACGGACTATGGATGTAGGGACGCCGGACGAAGACTGGTCACAATAGCTCTCCATGAGCCTCTGGTTCTGGTAAGCTAAAAATAAAACTTTTTCAATTTCATTCAAATCAAACCAACTGTTTGATTATAACACATAACTTCAAAAATAAAAATAAAAAATAATAATGCTTAAGTAAATATGTCCTAACCAAATTACAAATGTCTATAACAACAAGCAATAACATAACAATTGGGAAACAATGCACTGTTCATAATTCCATTGTGATCAAGTAACAAAAGACAAAAGTTGTGTTATAAGTCAAAACTAGAGGTATGTTGAATGTACTCTGCACTTCCTTTCATTGTACTTGACCACTTTTTTGAAAATGTATTGATTTCTATTAATTTATTTTCATGTTATGTTTGCAACAAGTAGGGCACTCATAATATTTTAAATCTCTGAAATTTACATAACTTATTATCTTTTTAGTCCCTAGTGAACAATTTTTTATCTAAACAATTTGAAAATTGTTGGAGGAAATAAAACAGTAGGTAAAGCAGCATGATATAGTTAATAAGCTTTATACAAACAGCTTCATCAGTGAAAAGAAATAGTCTTTACCATCCTAGTCACTAAAACCTATTCAATTACAATTTTTAATCAAATGAAGCTCTTCATTATCAATGAAGCTTACATTTTTTAATGTTTCATTGCTTCCACTTAGTAAAATAGTCATTAATATCTGCAGGATGTTTTAACTTATAACACCCTCACAGTCAAGATATGTCAATGGTCACTATTTGAGTAGAAATCGTATCAGTCTAACATGCTGTTGAATATCAAGCATTGAAGCTGCAAGTCTTAGGGACTACAGAGAAGGGATTTTATGTTGCCTTTTTCCTTCATAATTATAGTACTTAATGAAAAGTATTGGACTTATTGATATGGGGATTCTTACTTCTACTAGTCACCACTTTGTTTAATTTGGCAAATGACCCATTGACAAACAGATCATGTCAAATGGTAATATAACTAAGGTTGTGTAAATAAGCTATACTTTTTTTTTCTGGCAAATCCTAAGTCAATCTGTTTCTAAGGTCTATAGGACAGTTGTGTGAAGAGATCAATTTAATAAAGCTGGTACAAATATGTAAATTAAATGAAGTTTTGCGATGAAAATTATTTTTTAAAATGATATTTACCTGTTATTAACCAGCATATATATGTAAGCTTATCTGGCCTTTAAAAGTAGAAGCCAAGGCCCTCATTTGGCCATTTTTCTCGGCTGAAATAAGGCCCCATTTCCTCTAATAAAAAGTATATATTTTTCTCCCTATTTTCTGAAATTTTCTAAATGAAACTAAGATATATATATTTAAAACTATACAAACAGCTTATGTGAATTTTTCGTATGTTTTGCTTGTGCCATTTAGCATCTCTATAATGCTTTGACCTTAGTTCCTTATATGCGGTCTAGTAACATGTAAGGCAAGCTAATTAAAATTAACACCCCCCCCCCAAAAAAAAGTTTTAAAACAAAAGCATTCCTGTTACTTAATTTATTTTATTTATTTTGCTGTACATACAAAGCAAACTATTAGTACTTTGCTGAAGCTCTCTCTTACGGAAAGCATTCTGCTATGGCAGCGACTGATCCAGATCTAAACTGTTTGCCAAGATAATCACTATTTGAGTCCAGCACTGAAAGGTTTACTTTTAGAAATAAACCAGAGATGTCATAGGAAAATGGCAAATGCCTCTGAAAAGCCTCATCAGGCAGACAGCAATTAGAACTACTTAGGCTCAAACAGCTTGCTGTGTTTGACAGCCCTGGGCCCATTAAGTGTTTTTCAGTTGTTGACTAGAAACTGACTTTCATCTCATTGTCATCAAGGTCATTATAACCTTGACCATTTTTGTCCAACTGATCTCAAACATCAATAGGGTTCCCATCTGCTGGCCATGACCAACATGCCTCCTATGTTTGAGATCCCTCAAGTCTTTTTTAGTTATTGATCAGAAACTGTTTAGGTCACAATGACCTTGACCTTTTTTGTCCCACTGATCTCAAAATTCAAATAGGGTTCATATGCTAATCATGACCAACTTGCCAACCAAGTAACTATGTACAGCCTTTCTTGAGGGGATAAAAAGCAGAACAGCTGAATATCAAATACTCAAATGTTGTTATACCTGCCTGTATCCTGAATCGCACTGTTGCTGTATAATGTGAAAAATGAAATGTAATTTGAGGCTGACTTAATGACTTTAATACATTTCTTAACTAAGCAATAAATATCTTAACATAGATGTGACACTTATAAGGCATAAACATTCATTAAAATAAATGTGTATTGCTTTAACATAATAAGCGATATTATAATATTATGCTTCCTTTCAATACAACATAATTACAACAACAAACAATTGTGGAAAGCAAGACAAATGTTAATAATATATACAATATATATATATATTTTTTACGTGTACAAATCAGTTTGATGCCAGAGACAAAGCACAGGGCAGGTAAAATGTTTCCTTATTATCCACAACTTGACATTTGGCTGTTTTTTCTCCCAATATTAACTACATTCTTTGGTCTAATCTACATCTCACAACATTCGGTTGATATAAACATATATAATTCATAGTTTATCGCCACATCAGAACTCCTATTAATGATGGAATAAGAATAATTGCAGAAAATGAAGAATATTCGTAACAATCAGTTAAAAGATTAACTTGCTTTGAACTTAGGAAACTCTCTGCAATAAAAGCTAAAAAATTAATTCATACCATTACATTAAATACAAGAATGCTGACTTTGAAGAAGCATACATAAAACAAGGTAACTATTAAATGAGATGATTTAATACAGTAAATTAGTACATTATGTTTACTTACTTTCTGTCATGAGGCGATCTAGCATCAAACACATTTTCACCAAACATCATAAAGTATTTGTTGGGAAAGTCAAAGACAGTTTTGCGTCCTTTCTTTTCTTCATAACAAGGGTAGTAGGAATGAAGCTGGGGCAGTGGCATTGACGAATCATACACATAACTTGCGATTACACTTGCAATAAGCGAAGAATCTCTGAATTGCTGTAAAGAATGAACAGAAAAGAACAATTCAGTATAAAAAATCAAGAAATGAAGAAGTAAGTAAAATTTAAATCTCACAAACATAGATGTGACGAATCCTCACACTACGTTTTCGGAAAAGCATATAATAATATCTCTTAAGAAACGTTTTTAAAGTTGGGAGACTTTATTAAAATTCCTTTAAAATAAACTTAAGATCAAATATACAATGCAGAGCTACCAATATGTTAAAAGTGTCCTTATCTATAACTATTCAATAAATGAACTGATTTTTCTAGCAGATTTACCGAACTTACGGTGTACTGTCTGGCAAAAGAAATCAATCATACATTTAGAGTACTTATTAATATTGCGTAATTTTCTCTCAGATATATACGGAATCCAGTATTTTGGGCACAATTCTGGGGAATCCTAAAATTCAAAAATGGAAAATCTATAAATAGAAATCGGGATATCCCAAAGATGCATACCGCTATCCATCTATTTTCTTTTCGACGTGGGTACCAGTCGTGTATTTTAAACCTCAACAATAACCTGATAGCAGACTCAGACATTAAGAAGATCCAACAAATAGTCATATGCTTATAGTAATCTATTATATATACTAAAGAACAAATAAGCTAAATAAAAAAAAAACATATTAGCTGAATAAAAAAGATAATGGTATATATAATGAATTAATAAATAAAATGAATTATGAAAAACTTAAGGATGTATTAAATTCAGTCTTATTACTGTAATAGCTGAATTACGGCAAGTCGTAATAATAAATAATTTTGCTGAAATTACTAATAAATATGTAGTTTAAACAACTAGTATCACGTTTGCATTGTGATAAAACAATTTATTTTTTGTAACAATAAAGTGAAAAATAATGCAGTTTTTATTATACATTTTAGGACATTATCAAACGCAAAGGAGACATTGATTTAGCCATTCCTGATAAAACTGTTTAACGCGTTAACAACATAACAAGATAAATGGCACATTGTAAGAATCTATCACGAGAACAATTCATACATTAATTTTATATCTTCTGATGTCAATTCATGTCATGTTTTGCTCAGTTTGTAGAACATTGTATCAAATAAATTCATAAAAGATCAGATTTTTTGGGTCAGGGGAGGTAATTTAAGTGACTAAAACTCAATATTTTGCACAGCGACCTATATTTTTCTGTTCAAATTCTGGTACTTAATTGTATGATTACTCTAATGGAGTATCAAAAAAAGTTAAATTTTAGAAGTTTATTTTTTTTAAGTTATTGTTAAAATGTCAAATCAAATTAATCTTCGCAATATGAAACATTTGCACATTTGACATGTTTTCTTCAAATTGCTTTAGTGTTGAAAAATTTGCACAGTGACCAATATTTTATTTAGCATTTTTTTAAACTTCATTAAACCATCTACCAAAATAACTATAGAAGAAAAAACAGTTAAATATTCTTAAAAATTGACATGACTTCAATACATTCTTAAGAAACACATAATGTATACATAAGATTTATATTATGGGTGTAGTTGAGTGCAACCTAGATAATGTATATACCACATGCTGATAAAATGGATACACAGTTGTCAGACAGAAAGTCCTGCAAATCATGCGTACCTATTGGATAGTCCACTGGCATTAGTTAAAATCATGACTTATTCAGTCAGACCTACATTCGGTTTGTCAGATTCAAAAGCAACCAGTGTTACAGCATCATGCCCAAGCTCAACACCAGTGAAAGTTGCGGGGCAATTAGCCATCTATTGCAAGGACATGCACAGGCATTGGTCTCTTGACAACTGGGAGTCCACAATCAACGATTTCTGACTCCGTACCAGCCTGTGAGATACCAATACTGCAAATGATCTGCCTAAAAGTGGGCACCCTAGAGAAACAACTCAAGGTCAGGACCGTCAAATATGTTTCACACATTTAAAAGACTGGTACCAAACAGCGGCAGAGACAACTCAGAACACAAGAAGGCAACTAGGAGACAGGATACACCCTGTCATGTTTATCAGGCATCTCATGGAAAACAGTATTCGGGCTTACTGACAGCACATTGGGTTTGACAGCACATTGGGTTACCCATGACACCCCGACGTTGAGCAGTTCGCATGGCCTGGTTGCAATGACATGCATTTCAGCAGTTTCCCCTTCGACAATGGAAAAATATTGCATGCTAAATCAGATTTAACTCCGGGCTAACCTGCTGTTTTCTACAATGTATCTCATTATGCGTTACCTTAGTTTTTCAGTATATATCAGCCACAGGTTTTTAGTGTAGATATTCACATCATTGATCTTATTGATTATGTCATAGTTTATTCTGTCGGGTTTTGTTTTGTTAAAATCATTTATTGGAAAAAAAAGACATATTCCGACTTTCACAAGTTAAATGAAATTGATGAATTCAATTACTTAACTGACAGTTAAACCATTTAAGTAATCTTTCTTATGGTAATTTATTTATTGCTGTATTGATGTCCAGGACAGGTTCAAATAGTTTACTTCTTGGACATGCAGTTATATGGTATATTCTTCTTCGTATTGTCCTAATTTGTGTGATGACGAATTAGCTCAACCATTTCCAGTAGATTAGCCAGACATGTGAGCACTTCAGCTCAATTCAAAGTGTTTTGTTTTTAATTTCAAATAGTTTTTATAAGTTATTTGTTTAGGTTTATAGAAATTTTATTGTTGCAAGGATTGTACAATTGTCTATTATTTCAAAGTTTTGTGAATCCAATCTCCTGTGCTTGCGTGGGTCCTGTTCTAACTAAAATCACATTATATGTAGGGTAGGACATCATTAAGGTTAAACTAAAAACCAATTTGGACATTTTATCCCACTTTCTAATTCTTGACGGTAACCTAAAAAATAAAAATACTTTACTGCAACTTCACACTACAGGATACTCACCAGTGTATATTTCTGATCCCCTACTGCTCCCTCTATTATTAATATTGGTACTTTCTTGTATTTTGAGAACTTGATTTGTTCTCTTGATATAGAATTTACTTCAACAACATCATAGGAAAATCCATAGTAGTCCAGCACAGCTCTCACTTTACAACAGTATGGACACGACTGGAACTGGTATAATGTTAATTTTATGTTGTCAAGGTTTAACACTCCTCGAACCTGAAAAGTAATAAATTTCAAATTGAAGGAGGCTAGTGAAATGTGTTTTGCCTTTACCAACAAAATGCTTAACAGAGTTTTAAGGAGGATTTTTTTTTACTTCATCTCAGGCAATTATTAGGACAAAGTCATGCAGATTTTAAATTTAAAAATACAACTTTCTTAATTAAGAGGTTCTTTAATGAGAACTTTGACATATTATTTCAAGCGTTTTAAAAAAATCACAATATGTTCAGAGTTCTTGAGAAAAAATACCACATCAAGGGTCATCCAAAATCCCTGCTTTTAACTAAAAGATACTCAGAGTGTTCTAAACTCTCAACTAATATATACATGTAAAACAAGATGCTTAAGAAGTGACACTGCTCATGGGTCAGAAGTTTGAATCCCACGGTGAAGTAAAGGTGGATTATGGAAGCATCTGGCATTAGGTCAAATAGGTGGAGTACTCATGATTTATGGACGAAGCGTACCACTGCTGAAACGTATCCCTCTCCTAGATGAAGCTTACCACATATAGAATGTATGTATGCAGTGTATATTGTTTAAGGTTGTTTCTATTTTCCTTTTTAATATTCATCTTCATAAATATTGATGTTTACGAGGTAATAAAAAATCAAAATAATTCACTACCTTGCAAATTGCCCATCTACAAATCTGTAATCTGGACTGATATAATATAAATTTTCTAACTGTTTAAATAAATTGTAATATTATTTAACAACTTATAAATAATATTTCTAATAACTCTAAATAGAAAAGTTGCAGGCCTAACTACACCAATTTATGATGTTATTTACACCTAATAGTAATAAGGTATATATTTAGTATCTAAACCTTTAGTATATATTTCATATGTGGGACGCTGTCCAGAAATGGTACGTTTCGGTAATGGTACACTTGGTCCTACAGCCGCGCTATCCCCCCCCCCATTTTCCCTATCTATCTATCTATCTTCCAGCTGGGGACCTAGACATGTTTTGCGCGTCAAAACGACAAGACTGTTAAAATGTGCATGTCCTTGCAATAGCAAAAAAATTGGAAAAATGATAAAAATAAACAGTGGGTTTAAAAAGGTTTAGAAATCGAAATCAAAATAAACAGTGGGTTTAGAAAGGTTTAGATTATGGTGATATATGCTCAATGCAGGCTACTGCTGCACTGTCAGAGAAGGGATATCGTGGGGCAGACTGTTCCAAACTGTTGATCAAGTAACCTTTCAAGAGCAAACTACTTTATTAAAGAAAAAATATAACCTACACTTCTAGAAACTGGATGGTTTAAAATCTCAATCTCCTCTGATGGAGTTGAAACGTATGTTTGAACCGATGTGTTTTTTTCTTTCCGTTCGTTGTAATACGTGACCCCGGCTGAACCGACAGCACCAGCACCGGCTGCGATTAAAGTCAGTTGCAAGGCACTTCTAGGTTTTTTAAAAGATCCGTGAAATGTTCGTACAGGTGTTTTGTTTAACACACATATTGACTTCCTAGAAGTTTTCCCAGCTTGTAAAGTGTTTCTAACAATTCCATGAAAATGGACAAGTTGTCTCAAGGGCGCAGCCATCTTGGTTATGTAAGACAGATGCACAAGTATCGTTGAAAAAATAAAGAGAAGTCAATTCCTTTATTTATTTTTAAAATATCTATGAAAGTTGGAATTGATAAGCAGAAAATAGTTTATTTAGTAGATAAAGATAATTAAAGATTCCATCAAATAATTATCTAGATGCCTTGAACATTAGAATGACATTTTCGCTCCTAGGACATTTCGCCCTTGGATGTTTCGCTCCCTGTTTACCCTGGACGTTTCGATCCCCAAAATAGACCCTGGTAGTTTCGCCCCCTACCCATGGAAGTTTCACCCCTACCCATTTTTAATAACCCTTCTGCAGTATGTTTACTTTATTACACGTTCATAACTATATGCCATATATTACAATACGCAAATTATTTAACATAGATATCATAAAATAGCAATTTCCACTTTTTTACCGAGTGCATTGCATTCAGATTCTAAGATGTGTTTAAAACATCTAGATTTTTGTGCTTAAAAGATATAAAGTTAGCCATAGTTTAATGAGTATTTAAAAAAATCTAATTAAACTTTATAGAGCTATGTTTAATTCACAGGTTGCTTATGAAATACCAGCTAGATATCGCCAAAGAAGATGATATTAATTTATTGAACAAGAGGATTTATACATAAACTACTTATAAAAGTGGAGCTATGTTAATGAATAATGTTTTGCATTCAAGATATGACTGTGTAAAAAAGAATGAGCACTGGCGACAGAAACTATAGAGTGATATATACAAGACTTCCGTATGCATCATCAAAAAAATCGGCGCAAAATCTCAAGTTATAAACCTGATAGTAATTTGACAACCATATGTAATTCTAATCTCATGACCTTTGTATTTAACACTGTTAACACCATACACGAGTATTAGCAACATTAATTACTACTTAGTAAAACTCTGATTGCCTACTTGTTTTGTATATACATTCGTGAGTTCTCTATATTTCATTTCGCTAGAGCATTTATAATAGGGTAGATTTATTGTGCTATAACTGTGCTTTTAGCTGCTCGAAAACAAATTGTCCAACAAGTCAACAAAGCACTTTATTTTTTATTTACAAGAACGAATAACGCAAATTTACCAATAGACTTAACATTAAAACTTTATAACCACACGGATATGCCTATACTTACATATAGTACAGAAATCTTTGGCTACGAAAATCTTGATATCTTAGAAAAGGTTCATAACGACTTCCTTAGGAAAATAACTAAAGCCAGAAATTCCACTCAAATATCTTTTCTGCATGGTGAACTGGGTAGATATCCGATATCAATTACCATTGATTGTAGAATGATTTCGTATTGGGCACGATTGATATCTGGGAAGCAGCAAAACTTTCTTACCATATTTACCTATATATGCTAAACCAACTAAGTAACGACTTCAAATGGCTGAATAAATTAAAAAGCATCTTAAATGCAAGCGGGTGACCGATATATGGGAAAACCAGCTCACAGCCAAACTAAAGAGCATACATTTACAAACTCTTATCGATCAATATAGACAAAACTGGCATGAATCCCTCCAAAACTCAAATAAAGGCCAAATATACTACGAATTTAAGCAAAACCTTCAGTTTGAAACGTATTTCAAACGGCTTGACAAAAAAGATTATCTTAATTTATTTAAGTATCGAAGTGCAAATCATCTCCTCCCGGTCTAGACCGGGTGCTATGATGGAACACCCTCTCAAGACAGGAAATGACTACTGTGTGAATCAGATGAAGTAGGATCTGAAAAGCATTGTACCTGTTAGATTATAACTATTTCTCACAAGAAATAATTCTTTTTCTAAACCTTAGAAATTCAAATATACCATACTTCATGACATTATCTGCTTTCTGAAGCGCCAGCGCCTGTTCTTAAAATTGTCAGTAAATTCGTATACCTTATAATGGACACGTTCAAAAGACAATTTCAGCAATAAAACTACTGAATGGCACTGTGGTAGCTTAAGCCAACACTTCCAGAATGCCAATGGTCCAGACCCTGATCAGAGAGACAACCTGTAGCAGTGTCTGTGCTATTCGCAAAAAATAAATTGGATCTGATTTAGCAATCCACAAACTGGGTTGCATATGAGGTTTATTATTTTAAGTACTTGCTTATGTTTAAAAACCATGTCATGCTAAAAACCATATCAACCAATTACCAATGTTGTGTCTTTTGTGTGGGATATTATGAAATGACATCTGGAAGAATGTTTTGATACCACACTGTTTATCGTGATAAAAACTGAGTAAAGAGTGATAAATTATACAAATTTGACTTTAAGAAAGAGAGAAGTTTAAATGGAATAGACGTAACACCGACAATACACAAGTAATTATGTTATGGAAAAAAGTATTATGTAAACATTGTTATTTAATAGTTTAAAGATTTGAAAACAAAAGTGATCCGGATCTACCTGGTTTTGATTGATCTGGACAATAGTTTATTCTTTAACGGTCCTATCCAAACACGTGTATACCCAATTATCAGATTACGGTATCTAGTATATAACTCCATCAAACAACGCGTGCTAACTGTATAATGTGATGTAATCCAATTAAAGTAAAACAGGTGTCTGATTAAAGAAATATTTTAAAATTATCAAACATATCTAGATTCTGATTTAAATATTAAAAAGTAAATGAATTTAAAGAATGAATAGGGAATCCATGTTGCTTTT
>JAULCC010475274.1:4375-18519 GCA_032358795.1 Nuttallia obscurata | reverse complement strand
CCAGAGGCTCGCTTAATAAAGATTCCTGGACTCGTCTAATAAAATGTTATATCAAGTGAAAACTCATCAAATATTCTATATATATAAAGTGAAAACGAATCTGATATTCCTTTTATCACATGAAACAACAATAAAGGAAGGTGAAAGCTGGAATTTTCATTTAGCTATGTTTAATGTATGGCGTTGACCAAATAACCACGCTATGGTAAGCATATTGATAACCATGGGCCAAAAACGTAGATCCACACTTTCGTGGAAAGGGTCTATCAAACGCCTGTCTAGAATTCGAAGCTGTATGAAACTTTTAACTTTAACTAATAAAAAATCTAAATTTTAACTCCAAGGCAACATAAGTTTTATTCTGTTAACGTTACCGCGGGAGGATATATTGGTTGGGTAAATCGGTTCTTAAATGTAACGTGTTGTTCGAATAAGAAAATACGTGATGGTTATATTACATCGGAAATAAGCAACGTCATGTGATAAAATATAGTTTTACAAGATGAACATAAAATGGTGTGCTTCGATCCTTTAACTAAAGCTATACGAGATCTCTGTGCGTTTTAAATAATGTACCCGCAACTCACGGTAAATGCAAAAGGAATGAGGACAGTTTCAATACTGTTTGTAAAGCTATAAAATCAGTATTTAATAAAAGTAAAATACTTATTTTACATTAATTGAAAAAAAACAAAGCACAAAATTGAAAAACAATCTTACAAAAAGGGCCCGTTCTCTACAAAAATGTAGATGTAGTTGGCGAAAGTAAGCACATGCTAAATGTGTTTCAATAAAAAAAGCACGAGGTGTTGACAATTAGAAAGTTTTCGTATTGAAGACCATTGTTTAACCTCGGATCTTGATATCATAGTATAAGAAAATACAAAAAAAAAAACACATGGAAAATGTAAGGCGAGACATTTCACACTGAGCGGCTCATTTCAAGATGGACTTGACTTTTTGAATGTTTAAATAAACGTATTTGGTGTTAGTGATATATAAAGATTTTAGAGAGATGTCAGCTAATGACGCAAATAAAACTGATTCGATAAGGTGTTTAAGATAAGATTCAGCATTTTTTCGCCAAATAAGCTGGCAGATCGGTACGCTGCGGTACCTGCTTTATGTCCACCCTTCACGATTGGCACGTGCAAATATATGTATTAGGGTTTGATTAGGAAAACCCTGTACATATCTTGTAAAAAAGTTTGAAAAAAACATTATTTCATTAACCTCATCCATCAGACTGATTGTAATTGAAAAAGGTAATAGAAAAATTTAGTTTGATTTAATCGCATTATATGGAATGTTATACCAATAAGCAATGACTGTTGAAGGGCAAAGTAATTCTAATAATAACTTTATGAAATAATACTAAATAACGTTCACGTATTTCTACATAATACCTTTATCTTTATTTTACAACACTTTGTCAAAGTATAGCTTATTTCAAACAATTATAAAACACTTTGTCAACGGAAAGCTTATTTAAACTATTATAAAACAATTTGTCAAAGTATAGCTTATTTCACCATATGATACAACACTTTGCCAAAGTATAGCTTATTACAAACAAGTATACAACACTTTGTCATAGTATAGCTTATTTCAAAACATTATACAACACTTTGCAAAAGTATAGCTATTTCAAACTATTTTACAGCACTTTGTCAAAGAAATGCTGATTTCAGACTTGTATACAACACTTGGTCAAATTATTGATTATTTCACCCTATTATACTAAACTGTGTCAAAGTATAGCTTATTTCAAACTATTATACAACACTTTGTCAAAGTATAGCTTTTTCACCCTTAGCTACTATACATCCCTTTGACAAGCATAGCTTATTTCTACAATATACTTTGTCAAAGTATAGCTTCTTTCAAACTATTTTGCATCACTTTGTCAAATAATAGCTTATTTCACCCTTTTTTACAAAACTTTGTCAAGCAAAAGCTTATTCCACCCTCTTATACAACAGTTTGCAAAAGTATCGCTTATTTCAAACTATTTACACCACTTTGTTAACTTAAAGCTTACTAATCCTTTTAAACAACACTTTATCAAAGTATAGCTTATTTCAAACTAGTATACAACACTTTGCATAAATAAAGCTTATTTCAAACTATTTACAACACTTTGTCAAAGTACAGTTTATTTAACCCAATTATACAACACTTTGTCAAAGTATAGCTTAATTCAATCTATTATACAACACTTTGTCACAGTTTAGCCTATTAAACTTTTACAACACTTTGTCAAAGTACAGCTTCTTTTAACCCAATTATACAACACTTTGTCAAAGTATAGCTTAATTCAATCTATTATACAACATTTTGTCAAAGTATAGCTTATTTCAAACTATTTACAGCACTTTGTCAAATTATAGCTTATTTCAAACTAGTATACAACAATTTGCATAAGTATAGCTTATTTCAAACTATTTACAACACTTTGTCAAAGTACAGTTTATTTAACCCAATTATACAACACTTTGTCAAAGTATAGCTTAATTCAATCTATTATACAACACTTTGTCACAGTTTAGCCTATTAAACTTTTACAACACTTTGTCAAAGTACAGCTTCTTTTAACCCAATTATACAACACTTTGTCAAAGTATAGCTTAATTCAATCTATTATACAACATTTTGTCAAAGTATAGCTTATTTCAAACTATTAAAAGCACTTTGTCAAAGTACACTTTATTTAACTCTATTAAGCAACACTTTCTCAAAGTATAGCTTAATTCAACCTATCAAACAACCCTTGGCCAGAAAAAAGCTTATTTCCAATTATTTACAGCACTTTGTCTTATTAAAGCTTACTTCAAACTAGAATACAACACTTTGTCAAAGTATAGCTTATTTCAAACTATTTACAACACTTTGTCAAAGTACTTTTTATTTAACCCTATTATACAAAACTTTGTCAAAGTATAGCTTATTTCAAACTATTATACAACACTTTGTCAAAGAACAGCTTATTTTACCCTTTTATACAACAATGTGTCAAAGTAAAGCTTATTTCAAACTATTTACAACACTTTGTCAAAGTAAAGCTTATTTCAAACCATTCACACATTATGCACTTACAGTTTAGTCCGACATTTTATAACAAAGCGGTGGTATTTTTTTACGTACTGATTCGTCAAACAACTAAAATGTGTTCGTCAAATGTTACTCATGACACGTTTAAGATGAAATAGAGGCCGTGTATGGCAAATTGAAATAATATGTGCACATTCTCTCGCACCTTCTCTCACTCACTTTCTCTCCTCTTGTGTCCTTTCTGTGCTTTGTTACTTTGTTTCTTTATATTTTAACCCAACCAGCATACCATATATTTACTCGCTTCCACTGATAAATAATGTATACTGTATATAAGGACTTTTCAAACCTGAAGTGGTAAACATGTTTACAACAACTTCAGTTTAACAACTGTATATTTCAAAAGCTCTGGGAACATTATACACAGAAGGCTAACCGCCGATGTCTACTGTGAGTAAATTCCTTAGACTTAATTGATTTGGAAATTGCCGTATAACCTTTATCGGGCAAAGGAATACACAATAATGAGTTTAATATTCCGATATAGGACAAAGTTTGGCGTCCTAACAGAATGAAATATTGCAATTTGAGAAAAAGTATGTTTACTAAGCAATATACATATTAAACATACGTTTGAATTTTTTATCAATTGCTTTGGAAACTGTTTATAACAGATTCCCCGTTGAGAAGGCGACATTTGATATAAATATTTGCGAGAATGACAGAAAACAAGCTTCTACAGATAATACTCTGCGTGTCTTGAAATGATATCTGCCTTCTCACTTAGGTACGTCGTAATTAGCAACGTCCGGGTGAATGCCGCAACCTAGGAAATTCTATCACGTCCCTGTAATTCAATAAAACTCGCTTTAGCGTTGGGTTTGCCGGACATCGCTGATGCGTGGTGCCAGTATTTTATTGATGAAGTTCTATAAGTCTGCGACGTAACAGCCCGTCATTCACCAATTTCCAAAGTTTATGATGAGTGTAATTTCTAATGTGCTCCTGTCTTTCCTAAAATTACCACATTAGCTTCGTAAGCTAAGGATATGCACAAATGCAAGGTTTCACCTTCATAGGCTTTGATTGGTTTCGTTTGATGATTATGACATTTATACGGTTTCGTACATTAGTACGCAATTAAAGCGAAGTAAGAAGTTATATAGGGTAACATTTGCTAATGTCATCAATATGACATAGTGCATTTCTGGTGACGAAAACTAAGTCATTCAAAAGATGCAATAAGGGCTTCTTCTAAACTAAACGTGTAAACGAGATTGAGAGTATGTCAACTGAAAAATACAAAATATGAACAATATCAAACGCTTATAGCAAAGTTAATGCAATAAAAGCCATTAACAATCAATTATACATCAGTCCAACCAAACCGAATATGCAAGGCCTTTGTCGCTGCATATTTGATTTTTAAGTTTTGAAAATTAATGATATTGTTCTCCATTTAGCTACCCACAAATTAAGGAAGTTTCATCATTTCACCGAATAGAAAAAGAAAGCGAAAATTATGGACCTGATAGAATATACTTTAATTTATTGCAAATTACTGTTTCAATGAAAATGCATATGTGCGTTTGTTCAAGCGAAATACATTGCGATTCAGACACATTATTTTAGCGATATACATCTCTATGGCGTAAAATGCAACTGGTTTTTTTTTTTGTTTGTTTTGGTTCCGGCATATGACCGTCTTTTCTGCCCCCGCAATTATATTTTCTCAAATACAATCGGTTTTCCCATTCCATAGCGGGAACTAAAACATGAAAAGATCAGCGTGGCATCTTAAAGAAAAGAAGAAACAGCGTATGCTATTTTAAGTAAACAAAGTCATAAACGAGAAAAGATTATTAAACAAAGGAATCTCCCGGCATTCTGTAGTTTCCTTATTGTGTGTTACCTCGATTTTCCTAGACTTTCTAACTGAATGTTATCAAAACATGTTTTAAAGTTTTTTCATATGAACACCTGTAAGTTCCGCTCGTCCGTCATTACCATAAAACCGTTATAATTCACATACTCAACTATTTAGCTGCCACCAAGTGCAATTAATAGAGGATATCTGATGAGCTTTCACTTTACATAAAATTTATAAGACGAGTCCAGGAATCTTTATAAGCAAGACTCATACGAGCTTAATAAAGGTTCTAGGACGAGTATAATCTTTGTTATATAGATTGAAAACGAATCTGATATTCTTTTTATCACATGGCAGTACAACAATGGTTAATACGATTTTTCTTATTGATTTTGTTATGTCGTCGGTTCTTATATGTAACGTGGTGTTTGTAAAAGAAAATACGTGATGATGATATTACACCTGAAATAAACAACGGCATGAGATATATGATAATTTGACTTTGTTTAAATGCTTTTAAAGTGTCTTGGCTAGATCGAGTATAATCATAGTAGATATATGTATATGTAACATACATTTTCTAAAACTAGGAATTTTGTAAAATTATTCAAAGCCTTAGACATTATTTAAAATAACTCATTTAGGTAATTTACAAAATTGCTCAATTGTCGAGGCATTGTGCAAAAGGCATAAACAAATAGCCAGGCAAAATGCTTGATATGCATTAGGTCAGTAATATCGAAGGACATCACGAATAAATATGAGTTTTATTGTTTTTATAATGTCTAATATGCATATGGCCACTAGATCAAAAATCGATACACTAATTGCATAATAATCTTTCAATACAATTAACAGCTTGTCAAAGATAAGATGTAAGGTTTCTATATATTCGCTTATTTAAAACTTCAACATATCTTTGCCTTGGCCATTTCTAAATGACACAATTTCTTGATGTTATAGGTGATCATATTTAAGTAATTGTCTGATCATTGTTCAGTGTCTGATTATGTTTACACATGTGTCTGCCTTGTAACAATTCATCCATAGTCACAATACAAGTACTAAGACATTATTTCTACCCCTTGTACAGTAAAATTTAGCTACAGTGGCCACCTAATCAAGAGACATAAACATTACTAATGACAGGTGGTAGCTTTATACAGCATATATATATAAGACAGAAGCTTTCTTTGTTACTTGTATGCTGACAGCACACTGGTGCAAAATGCTAGCAGTCGCAATGAAATAGTTGTACTGTAAATGACTGTGCATTCTGCCATCTAGTTTCTGTTTACTTTGGTAAGTCACTTATTCCATGTAAGTTTCCATCTTAATAGATTTGAATAAAATTGTAGTTTAACAATTAAGCCATATCATACTAATAGTGGTTAATAACTCATGATATGTCATGAATTACTTCTTTTTCAAATTACCTATACTAATCTTAGCATTGTTTTGAAAGTATCAGTTACTAGTTCGGCATTTTGTAAAATGACTGAAGATTTTATTCATTTTGCAAAATGCCTCTTCAGTAATTTCGCAAAATACCAAAACTTATTCAACACTTTTTCAAAGTAAACAAAATAGTTTAATTCAGAAATTATCTGTAACAAACATAACCCTTAAAGATCTTTCGTCTTATAGTCCAACTTTAAAGGTCCCGTGCCTTTCTTAAGGTGAAATCTACCGGCCTAATACCAGTTAAAGTGTCCTGCTTTTTATGTG
Source organism: Nuttallia obscurata (assembly GCA_032358795.1). NCBI lineage: Eukaryota > Metazoa > Mollusca > Bivalvia > Cardiida > Psammobiidae > Nuttallia > Nuttallia obscurata. The sequence goes on along the minus strand of JAULCC010475274.1, from coordinate 11,870 downwards.
CTGAAATTTAATTGTTTGACTGCTTTATTTGTCAGGCTCTCATCTCTATCTTGACTGTGTTACATCAAGTAACTACGGCCTTAATCAAAACCAGCTGGCGCATGCGTAAATTGACACATTATATTTTAGATTTTTCTACTTTCGCTTCTGTGATAATATCAAACACACTTTTTCTACTAACGAGACATTTTATAACAACTAGAATACTGGTAGTTTCCAATGGTGTGTTATTCTAGATTTTCGAAGAGGCATGGGAACGACATGGTTTTTCGATATTCGATAGTTGTCGCCTGCTTTGATAGCAGCGCACGTATTCTTTTTCTAAGCTGAGCTGAAGAGTGTGTACAGGTCTATTGATGCTGTTAATGCATGAAAACGTGTTCATGCTGATAGCACTAAGTTCGTAAAATATATCGTTAATTTGAAAGTTACATCGTTTTCCCCTTCAGATTGCGTTGTTCGTTGTTTTCTATGGAGAGACTCCATAAAGCTGTGATCGCTTTACTTTACTTTGATCACAAAATTGACCATTCTACTACACGTCGACCAAATAATTTACCACTGTACTAATCGTTGTCAATACAATGTAATGATATTTAAATAAAAGTTTTGCATGCACTAAGCAAAAAACAAAATTTAGCTTTAACACATATCGATGTTGGAAGTATGATAAGTTGACTATTGATTGTGTTATGATTGTTTCTGTATGACATTTGGTTGACGATTGATTGTGTTATGATTGTTTCTGTATGACATCTGTTATTCCATTTCAGATGGCGACTTGTCGATGCCTCTGTCTCCCACTGTTTGTCTATATTCTTTGTATGATAGTTAGTCGGTTATCGGCAGAAACTAATGAAGACATTACCTCAGATTTACAGTAAGTAGCTTTATTAACCCGTAGCCTGCTGAAAAAAAATTGTCGGCTTAATCTGTCGTCTGCCTAGATTTTAAACTTCATCAGATCTGCCCAATATTTGGAGAAATAATTAGCCGAGTGTCAAACAGCTTGGATCCTGATTAGACGCCGAGTTACTATCCCGGTCGCCTTTGGCTGGCTAAAGGTTAAGAACAGAGCAACGTATTTAAGAAACACATTATGTTTTCAATAAATACCCTAAAACGTCGTTTCTTTACATCTTATATCGACTTTTTTACTAATGTCCTCATCTTTAACATTTGAAGTATGTGACAAACACCTTCAGACGACATAAAAGGATACATTATGTAATGAACTTTGAGTTACACTTCGTTTTGGAATGTACAACCTTTTAAAATCTAAACAGAGCATTTTTGAAAAATAATTGCATTTAAATAGTGGATTTGGTATGATCTGATAATTTGGAAATTTGAAGTCTTGGAAAATATATCTATGGTTTGTTCGTAATAAACAGGCTGCAGCTGTCTTCAAGTTTTAGGACTTGATGAATAGGTTAGATTTCTTTTAGGATGTGGCAATAAGTGTGTCACATGTATATTTTAAAAAATAGGGTATTGCAAAATATATGTAACATGTATATTTTAGATTTCTTCAAAAACTGAAAGACTCTGGTCACAGCTTATCTGCTTTAAAAGACACATTATCTGGGTTGGACAGAGATTTAGCTAACTATCAGTAAGTATAAAAATATTAAACATTAATTTCTACTTTCCATTATGTTAATCGAGCATGCATTGTGACTTGATTATATTAATTGTCTATCTATACATAAGTTGCTATCTATCTTTTTAAGTTTTTGCCGTATTCAATATAGATAGTTCTTTGGCAATATTTCACGTCCGCAGTAACTATTTATCTCGCTTACGTTGTGATTAAAATCACTTTGTTACGGACGTGGACACCGTTGATTGTTTTATTTGCGTCATTTGTAAAGAATCACCAACCCTGCGATTACAAAGTTTAAGGCTTTGACCACTACAGTGCCATATGTCACAAACATTTGTCTAAGCCGGCGAACAAATGGTCAACCACTGAAAGCTTTGGCTAGACATGGTTGGTTATTTTCTTGTTTGAACAGCGAGTCCATGGCACAAATGGAGTGTGTCAGTCTAGATTGGTAAAACTGGTACGGTTTTCCTTACATAACCTAAAATGTCTAGGTCAGATAAGTTTGAAGAAGCTGCACGTCAAGAAAAGCATCTCTCTCAAAAGGGAATATGACACTCCAATGAATAATGTTCAAAAACTGCATTTGCCTTCGCTCTGGATAGTTTGTCATCACACTAAGTTTATTGTTTTCACGATATTACTATATTCGATTTCATCCTTAGTTTTCCATTTAACATAGTTTAAACAGCCGTTACTCAGTAAATGAGCCTGCCCAGGTATACGACATTTTTAGGAACATGTTGTTCCCATTGATATGCAGCAGTTCTGCTGAGTCTGTACCTTCAACGCAACATTTTCATTTGAAATTATAAGTATGTAGAAAAAATCAAAACTTTAACTATCAATCAATGTTTGTGAGAAAACGTACATCAATTAAAATTTGTGTGCAAACGTACATCAATCAAACTTTGAGTGCAAACGTACATCAATCAAACTTTGCATTGTGTGTAAACGTGCATATGGTTGTACATAACTATGCATATATGTTAAATTGAGGATATTGAAAATTGGGCTTGCACCAGATACGTTATCTACTATAAATAAGCCGGTTTTTTTTGTATTTCTATTATTTGCTTTTAACAGTGTTAGTAAAATTAGTAAAATTCAGTTTTTTCAGAATGCATTTCTCAGTTCAGTGATAATCCGACTTATGACTGGCTCAAAAATCATGTAACATCATGCTTTATATTAAAAAAATCGCCACGGCGGGCATTATTGCTACCACATATAGTTTTAGTTTATAAATCAATTACCTAGCCCTGTTTTTATCCATTAAGAAATTTTTAATTATTACCTGAATAAAATTGTCTTATTCAGTGACAAATGACTACTTTAAAGAGATTTAAACAATGTCAAGACAATAATTCTCCCCATTATAATTCAAGTGTGAGCTAACTGTCATTACTAATATTTCCCACCATTACAGCGCCGTGCTTATTTCAAGAGAATGAATTAATTGTTATTTGCGGAGAAGATGTTTAGAAGTTTTGGTGAATCTGCGATCTCGGCTATACTTAACGTTACATCATACCAGTTCTCTACCACAGGCAACATTTTTGATTTGTGCAACAAGTGAAAACGATGAAAAGTCAAGATTCAATTTAAAGTCATTGCACTTTCTACGCTGTTCATCAAAGATTTCTTTACAAATTTAAATACTTGAAACTGTTTGGAAAAAATTGAACTTTCAAAATCAGGCATAGCAAGGTGAAAACTATGACTTAAACTTGAAAAGTCCGGAAAATGCAACAACATTTGATAATGCAATGGCATTACTTAAGCATTTCAAACGCATCTTTAGCACTGAACGTTAAACGCTTATCTATAATAAGTAAGTCTAGAAACTTCATGGACACATACAGTGAATTAAGTACCTGTTCAAATCCTCTTTTATTTTCAAAATGATTATGACAACAATTTAGGTAATATTTACACAACTGCTACTGAAGCCTTACAGCTGCGGTAGATAGATGGTTCTACCCGAGTGCGCTCTGTGCCTGAAATAGTGTACAGGGGTCTTCCTCCACCTGTAATGTGCTGGACGTCGCGATATGACTGAAATACTGTTAAAGCGACGTTAATTCCTAATAAATAAACAAACACAACTGTTGCAAGTGTTAAGTGCAAAACTATACAGCTGTCAGCAAAATGAACTCTTCTTGTGATAGAAATTTTGTGTAAAGATGTTTCATTGTAATTAAAATTGTTTTATAATGCTCTAAAACGAGCAAATAACTATATCTTATCATCGCTTCAATTATGAAATGAACTTGATCAAAGTATGCGTTTTTCTGCAACGCTTTCCATTTTTAAAAGCAAACTTAACAATATTTATAAACCTCCTAATGTACCGAGGTTTTATCTTTCGGGCATACGATTTCATTTAGTACACCACGCGTAACAATTGCATTAACCTTTACTCTGTTCTTTTTAATAATCATTTAAGAGACTTACTTTTCTGTGATTGTGGCACTCATCTCGAAATTGCCGGACACTACTTTTTTAGATGTAATCGATCACTACTACTTCGGATGTAATAGTTTCAGAAACGAACGCATATTATTATTTAGCAGAACAAGATTATCACATCCTTTAAAGGAAAAGGCAACCCAAATTTTGTATGCACCTTGAGTAAAAGTTTATGCTTAAAAAATAACTAAAGTGAAAGAATTTTTAAATTTTGACTAAAATTAAACTGTGCGAATTTCAAAATTATAAAAAAAAAGTTGAATCTCATTTGCATAAATTATGCAGAGGAGCTAGAGTTTGTCCAGATAGTGCTACTAAAAGAGCTGATAACTATTTATAAATAAACTATTCATAATGTACTGATATCATTTCTGTAAATCGATATCAAAACCCATAGTATCTTAACAAAAAAAGACATAACGAAATACTAAGGAACAGTATTAATTTCTGATAATATAATGATAGAAGTGTTGGGGTGACATCACAAACTTCAAAATAGCATCCCCCATGATCTGTTATTTTGTTGTACTTTAAACAGTAATATCTTGCCTATTTGAAGTCCAGTTTTTAAACTTCTTTATTTTTTGTGAATGATTTCAATATATCTTGTATATACAGAACAGAACAGAACATAATGTATATATCACAGCTGTATATCAAACCTACTTATTTTTAGGGTTGTCTTTTCCTTTAGGTGATCACAAGCTGTTATTTGGCAATGACAACTTTTCAGATGAGCAAAGCGAATTTTATTTTTTGTTATTTTTTTTTTGGAAACTCAAAGGTTTATAAAATCATCGCAAAGATTAAAAAAAAGTGATCAATTCACTCTCTATTCTTAAGTAATTTTAGAGAAGATCCACTGTTGAACACATTCACGGGGAAGGGTTTGGGTTGATTAGACTGGGCAGTTGTGGAATCTTGGCGACACAGTTGACACAGATATTTGAATAAAAAATATGATATTTTAATAGTTTTCTTTTTATTATAATATGTTTTACTTATACTATTTGATATGTTAATTGATACATATTTTGTTTTGTATGTTTGGCAATTGCCATAGTTTATTATCGTTACATAGAATAATATGTCGAAGTGGAAAGAACTGTAACTAATGTTGTATAAGTTGTAGTTCAAATCATTTGTAAATGTAAAACTAATATATATATCGTATTGTTAACAAATTTAAATGTAATATTGGCAATAAAATATTAAACCAAACATCTTTTTCTTTCAAATTGAGCTATGTTAAATCTTGTTTAAAACTTGATTACAGATGAGCCCAGCAATATGCAGTTAAAACCAAACGTCATTAATAACAATATAAATGTCAGTGAACTACATTAATGTAATTTATTTAAATGTACATCGATTTATTCATTATAGCCCGAAATCAGATGCAGATTTTAAACGCCTTAGCTGTTTATTAATGCGAAATATTACAACATTAAAATGACCATGCATACAAATAATGTCAGTCTTGGAACAAAGAAACACGTAACATATAGTTTTTATTAGTATTACTTGCAATTTTTTTTAATTAAAACATATTTAAAGAATTTAGACGAAACTTAAACATTTATAAAACGTATAATCACGTTTTACAAAAGCTTGAATAAAAGTAAAGCACTGTCACAAAATCTAACTGCCAATGAACAATATGTGTGTGTGATCATTTCAGAAAAAGGACATGCAGGTTTGGAATAAACAGCCATCACTGTGCCCTTGCCAGTCTCGACAAGGCGATGTCGGCTAATGAATGGCTTAACAGTGGTGGAAGTCCGGGCAAAAGATCATCACCCTCTATTACAGATCCAGCACTTTTACAGAAATTTCATAGGTAAGTCTTAATGATCCTTCTTAATACAGATATGACACAAATAAACTCAGATCCCTCATGTTGTTGCAATTTATATAGTAGGCCTTCCGATGCAGCCATTTTACAAATATGTCATAAGTAATATCCTCCGATCATACACGTTTAAAGCAATGCCATTTACAATACTTTTTGATACAGCCATGTACAGACATTTGAAAGGTAGGACATGGTACACAAATTCCATTTAACAGAAACTAAATATTACATGCCACAAAGAATAAATCATCGCCTTACTAACATTGCATATTTAACGACGACCAGTTGGTATAACCATATACGTTGTACATATTTCCTAAAGCTGCCTCTCTCAACTTTTATTAAGAGTTCGTCATAGCTTTTGACTAAAGAGAGGAGATGCAGACACCTAATTTTATGGACCGATACAAACTGACCGTAACACTAAGTCCTCATATTCTTCAACAGGCAAACTGTAGCCACATACATTTGACATAAATGCCATGTCTTTCAAACTTCTTTCAAAATATGCTAAGGTGAGTTAGAGACACACAAGAAGCTGCTCAACTAGTTTTTTATTTTTAGGATTTCTAGGATTACCCTTGTCAACGCAGGTACAAGATGCCTGCTTGAGACATTTCCCGAAACTGCTAAACATGGACAACTCAGAGCTAGTTCACTTGAATATTTGATCATATATGTAATATACGAAACGCTAGACTTTAAACATGCATAGCCGTTTGATCTATATATCAGGAAGAAGCAGCAATATATATCAAGCCCTTATGTGATTGTAGGAATATTATCATAGAAGGTGCTATGTGAAAGTATTCTAGAATATGTTTATTTTCTTCTATTACTCTTACTCTGGATCGAATCCCAAACCCCATCACCATGAGAGCCTTTATTCATTCCATCGAGGTTGGTCATTATTAGTTCTCAAATTTTGTGAAGTCTTCACTTATTTCAGTTATCATAACCGAGAATAAAGTGTGTAAGAGTGAAAGAAAAGAGGAGTGAAAACTGTAATATATACACCATAATTGAAGCAGGCATCAAACAAGTATCAATCTAATGTACTCCCGAGCCGCTGTGTCTGTCATACGACTACAGGGTCTTGTATCTGGTGTTCTACAGATACTTAGACTTTCTGAACTTTAACTTAAGAAATAACTATCTAATCGATGATACAGACCACAATTAGCTGCACATAAGTTTGTCTGCTTATGAACAAATTTTAATTAGATTGTACCCAATGTATAATGATTATCTACAGAATGTAGTATTGAATAATTACTCCTGGAGACGTCGTGTGTGTAACGATTTGTCATGCGCTAGATACCTGGCGATACATGTCAAATCTAGTAACGCTTTGATGATGCTTAATTATCTGAAATATCTTTAAAGTGAAACATTAATTGGTAAAAGGGTAGCCACTGATATTCCATGAACTGTTTTGAAATACATTTATAGACACGACCGCAATGTTTCTTAAATAAATACAAACAAGAAAACAAGAAAAATAACTTTTTTCAGTGATGTTATTAAATCCTTTCGCCTCCACAGGCGACTCCGTAATATGT
>JAULCC010474941.1:0-10967 GCA_032358795.1 Nuttallia obscurata | reverse complement strand
TTTATATATATATATATATATATATATATATATATATATATTTATTTAGAGCCATATTTCACCCTAGGATCATAACTTGACCAAAGTTGTTCAGCAATGCTACATTTTCTTTGTATAATACTGGCTCCAAGGGTGACCTTGAATCAAAAAGTGCCATGAAAATAAGGCAGGTGGGACAGTAATGGTAACAAGCAATGTCATATACAAAAACTTTCGTCAGGATGTGCAGTTTGTAAGAAATCAAAGGAAAGGGTTTTAAAGGTCATGACTGAACACTATACAAAGGTGGCACAAAGGTTCAAGTAGACATGTTTTTTATTTATATATACTTTACATCAGCTGTAACAGAAAGATTTCTTTTTAATTTACCCTCATTGTTTCCTGAGTAAGAATAGAGCCAGAACAGGCAACAAAGATTAAGTGTCGTATTTGAGGAGATGATGTGTCCTGATCCTAGCGATATTCAGACATTTTGACCCATCTATTACAAGTATGATTTTCTGACCACAAGGCTATTATTCTCAGATTAAAAAAAATAATAATAATAAAAATTAGAAAAGAAAACAAGAAAAAGAATACTGGACACTTATCACTGACTTCCAACAAGCAACAGTCTCAAAGTTGTATGTTAAAGGTGCAGTACCACAAAAGAACTAATGTATCATGACAAAATCTTGATATATAGTGTGTATATATAAACCATTAGAAATAATTTTAAATCCTTTGATTTAATTTAATTTATTTTTTTCTTAAAAAAAAAGAGAAAAGACAAATAAGACATTTTCCTTTTATCTTTTGCATTTTTTGTCATTTTGCTCATCAAGTATCTGCATATCTAAATATTGTCTATGATTTTCAACCCATAATAAGTTATAAAAACTTTCATGGGTTAGGCAAATCTATAGAGCAAAGGAGATGGAAGGGTAGTCCCCTTACCACTGGTTCTCCTCCTGATACAGTGTGCTTGAGATGTGCAGTCTTGCCTAACTTGGAAAACCCCACGTCAGTCTGCATCATCCTGACTGCAGTGGGCGGGGAACAAAAAACAGATACTGGGTAGGTCAAAAGTATCTGGAATCACAAAACACTAGTGTTAGCTACACGTGCTACATTCAAAGCAAGGGTATGTTTAATACACAGTTTGTTGGTCAAATCCAGATTTTGCAAAACTTTGTGCCTGGTTCTTTATTTCTATTTTCTCCCTCCAAAAAATGTTGATATTGGAGAAGAAGAAATAATACAGTTTTTCAGTGTCAAGCAACTAAAATACATCATTATTTCGAAAATGTCCTTTCTATTTATCTTTAATACTTTTTGGTATTTTGATACAGAGATAAGAGCTTTGTTATTCAGTCTCACTTCGGACCATCACCTTAAAACTTCTATAACTTCCAGGAGGTTGGTATGTGCAAAATTATTTCATGCCAATAGAAGATCATGTGAAAACTACACTGTTACTGTCATACTTTTTATATATTGTTTTCAAAACAAAATCAATTTAACACAGAAATGGAAATCACATAGCACATGCATTATGTAGTGTATGCTTCATTCCAACTGTGTACATACATTTGTATTTCATATTTCCTATGTAAAACAAACAACTAGACACACAGTTCCTGCAACATCAATGTGGAACAGAAAAGTTCTGTAATCTGAGGTATATACCACTGCTTCCCCAGCACTGACACAGTGTCTAAGGGAGGTAAATCTGTACTGACTCATGTCCTCCTTCACAGCATATCTAATGGCAGTGGGGGCACCACAGAAATGGCTCACAGGATACTGGGACAAAACCTGTACAAGTGTTAAATGACAAGCAGGTTAAGATTGTACAACTGTTATACATTATTCACTTACCTCTTTGTTAGCTGACATCTTGTAGCAGATCAGCTATAAAATTCTTACAACTTTAATCAAGCTATCAATGATATTATAAGGAACATTTTTCTCTGATAACAGTTTAATATAAATGACGTAAAATGCTGGGTTATTTTTTTATTTTTTTATGCAAACAATATCATTTACTTTAAAACAGCACTGGCATAATAACTGGAATCTACTTTAATAAGTCATGTCACAATGTTTTTAATCTGATATAGACAGTATGTAGCCCTACTTTCCTAGATTAGTTCATGAATACAATCTATAAACGAGTTAGCATTTTTACAGTAAATATATAAACTAACTTTCAGATGTCACCTCTGAGTACCATATCATGTTCAACTGATTTGTAATAAATCAAAGCACAGTATGCAATATGTTAGAAAAAGGAATCAAACTCTACACAACATCACAGCTCATTCCAATAAAGGACAGGGTCAAACTTTAGCCATACAATTAGTACAAGATCAAATCACACAATAATTTGCAAACATCATAATTTCAAAAAATGAAATATTGAACAGAAACAACATCAAACAATAAGGTCTCACAACAACAGAATAAAACAAGAAAGAAAGGAGAGCATGGTGAAATCTGAAAAAGAACTGTTAGCTGACATCTATATAACAGTAACTTCCAACTAACAAGCTTTAGGAACCAGTACCTTTAACTGTTAGCTGACATCTATATAGCAGTAACTTCCCACAAACAAGCTGTAGGAACCAATACCTTTAACTGTTAGCTGACATCTATATAGCAGTTACTTCCAACTAACAAGCTGTAGGAACCAATACCTTTAACTGTTAGCTGACATCTATATAGCAGTAACTTCCCACTAACAAGCTTTAGGAACCAATACCTTTAACTGTTAGCTGACATCTATATAGCAGTAACTTCCCACTAACAAGCTTTAGGAACCAGTACCTTTAACTGTTAGCTGACATCTATATAGCAGTAACTTCCCACTAACAAGCTTTAGGAACCAGTACCTTTAACTGTTAGCTGACATCTATATAGCAGTAACTTCCCTCTAACAAGCTGTAGAAACCAATACCTTTATCTGTAAGCTGACATCTATAAAGCAGTAACTTCCAACTAACAAGCTTTAGGAACCAGTACCTTTAGCTGTTAGCTGACATCTATATAGCAGTAACTTCCCACTAACAATCTGCAGGAACCAGAACCCTTAACTAGTAGCTGACATCTATAAAGCAGTAACTTCCAACTAACAAGCTGTAGGAACCTATACCTTTACATGTTAGCTGACATCTACATATGTGAAACTTCCCTCTAACAAGCTGTAGGAACCAGTACCTTTAACTGTTAGCTGACATCTATATAGTAGTAACTTCCAACTAACAAGCTTTAGGAACCTATACCTTTAACTGTTAGCTGGCATCTTTATAGCAGTAACTTCCCACTAACAAGTAGTAGGAACCTATACCTTTATCTGTAAGCTGACATCTATATAGCAGTAACTTCCCACTAACAAGCTTTAGGAACTTATACCTTTAACTGTTAGCTGACATCTGTAAAGCAGTAACTTCCAACTAAAAAGCTGTAGGACCCAGTACCTTTAACTGTTAGCTGACATCTATATAGCAGTAACTTCCCACTAACAAGCTTTAGGAATCAGTACTTTTAATGGTTAGCTGATATCTTTAAAGCAGTAATTTCCAACTAAGAAGCTTTTGGAACCAATACCTTTAACTGTTAGCTGACATCTATATAGCAGTAACTTCCCACTAACAAGCTGAAGGAACCAATACGTTTAACTGTTAGCTGACATCTTTATAACAGTAACTTCCAACTAATAAGCTTTAGGAACCTATACCTTTAACTGTTAACTGACATCTTTATAACAGTAACTTCCAACTAACAAGCTTTAGGATCCAGTACCTTTAACTAGTAGCTGACACTTATATAGCAGTTACTTCCCACTAACAAGCTTTAGGAACCAATAACTTTTACTGTTAGCTGAAATCTATATAGGAGTAACTTCCCACTAACAAGCTGTAGGAACCAATACATTTAACTGTTAGCTGACATCTATATAGCAGTAACTTCCAACTAACAAGCTTTAGGAACCAATATCTTTAACTGTTAGCTGACATCTATATAGCAGTTACTTCCAACTAACAAGCTGAAGGAACCTATACCTTTTACTGTTTGCTGACATCTATATAGTAGTAACTTCCAACTAACAAGCTTTAGGATCCAGTACCTTTAACTAGTAGCTGACACTTATATAGCAGTTACTTCCCACTAACAAGCTGAACGAACCTATACCTTTAACTGTTTGCTGACATCTATATAGTAGTAACTTCCAACTAACAAGCTTTATGAACCAGAACCTTTAACTGTTAGCTGACATCTATAAAGCAGTAATTTCCAACTAACAAGCTTTAGGAATCAATTCCTTAAACTGTTAGCTGACATCTATATAGCAGTTACTTCCCACTAACAAGCTGAAGGAACCAGTTACTTTTACTGTTAGCTGACATCTATATAGCAGTTACTTCCCACTAACAAGCTGAAGGAACCTATACCTTTAACTGTTAGCTGACATCTATATAGTAGTAACTTCCAACAAACAAGCTGTAGGAACCAGTACCTTTAACTGTTAGCTGACATCAATATAGCAGTAATGTCCAACTAACAAGCTAGGAACCAGTACTTTTAATGGTTAGCTGACATCTTTAAAGCAGTAACTTCCAACTAACAAGCTTTAGGAACCAATACCTTTTACTGTTAGCTGAAATCTATATAGCAGTAACTTCCAACTAACAAGCTGTAGGAACAAACACCTTTAACTGTTAACTGACATCTATATAGAGTAACTTCCCACTAACAAGCTGTAGGAACCAGTACCTTTAACTGTTAGCAGACATCTTTATAGCATCACTAACAAGCCTTTGGAACCAGTTCCTTTACTTGTTAGCTGACATCTATATAGTAGTAACTTCCAACTAATAAGCTTTAGGGACCAATACTTGTAACTGTTAGCTGACACTTATATAGCAGTAACTTCCAACTAACAAGCTTTAGGAACCTATACCTTTAACTGTTTACTGACATCTATATAGAGTAACTTCCCACTTACAAGCTGTAGGAACCAGTACATTTACCTGTTAGCAGACATCTATATAGCATCACTAACAAGCCTTTGGAACCAGTTCCTTTAACTGTTAACTGACATCTATATAGCATCACTAATAAGCCTTTGGAACCAGTTCCTTTAACTGTTAGCAGACATCTATATAGCAGTAACTTCCCACTAACAAGCTTTAGGAACCAGTACCTTTAACTATTAGCTTACATCTATATAGCAGTAACTTCCCACTAACAAGCTTTAGGAACCAGTACCTTTAACTATTAGCTTACATCTATATAGCAGTAACTTCCCACTAACAAGCTTTAGGAACCTATACCTTTTTTCATTTGTTTGTTTTGGGTTGAAGTTACATAGACAGGTCATATGACCACTATCCACATTTTCATGATGTTCCGGTGTAAAGAACCTTTCACCCCCAGCAAATAACCTAGATAGTTTCCTCACATGAAAGATCTCATCATCTGAGCAAGGATTCTAACTTACAACCCCACAGCAGTGTAGAACCATGTGATTACATGTGAACGATTCTGGACAATAGAGCCATGGAGACTCTCAACAAACATACCTATACAACAGCAGGTTTTAGAAGTTGTAGACAATTTCCCTTATTTATCAGATTTTAATGTTGTCAAGTTATTATCTTAATATATGAACATCATGGTTACTGAGATATACTTATCCATAACCATGCAAAACCAAAATCTTATAGTCATACAAAGACTAAAATAATCAACCCATTTAAAGAAAACCTTTTTCCAAAAGTTAACAATTGGCAGACTTGGCTTATGTGCTGGAAAGTTTCATTCCAATATACAACTTTAGGCCCAGTTATGTTTACACAAACTTTTGCCGAAGGTGTCATATGCTTAAGTCTGTGAATAGTCATGCTAAAAGTAGAATACAACAATACAGGTCTTAACTGATAATCACAAAAGTTTTTGGGAGACATCAAATCAGAAACATAATAAGTCAGCTAAACTGAATAAGAAAACTATATAGACAAAGTGAATTGTAACTGGTGATTAAAAAGTCTTGTATCTCACCTTGTTAATCCTGCTCAAAACAGAATAAAATATGTCTGTACATGTGTATCTTTAGATGTTCCTCTTCATTACAATAAAGAACTTGTTTCTTGCACAAGGGTCTTAATATATCATATTAAACAGTCAGTTTTTTTCCCAGTATATCCCTTCTCCTGCTGAGCACAATTTCAAACAAGAGCTATGGAAATTCCATGAAATAGGATTTTCCAGACAGAAATTGACTGATGAACATTTAAATTAACAAATGTACAAAAAAACATTGTTGATTAAGGTCATCATTCTAAACTTTCAGTTAGTTTATTAACAAAACAACATTACAATTTTATCTATAACTCATTCTGTTCAGATTGATTTAGTCAAATCTGTGTTTAAGAAGTCACCTACAGTCATCTTTTAAGCTTTCACAATGTCAGACAGCTAGGAATTAATTTGTTCTAAGCAATCTAAGATATCTCTATGTATCTCAGAGAGCTGCATAAGAAGAAGGTATTTTTATCTTGACCTTAGAGCTACTGAAGCAAACTTGGTGTGCAACATATCTATTCCATGTGGAGCATATTTGTGCAGAATTATTTAAAAATATCTGTTATGTAATGGTCCAAACAAGAAACATGTGACCTTGACCTAACAGCTAGAGATAATAAATTTTGTGCACATCTTTTTATATGGTGCATATTTGTGCGAAGTTATATGAAGCTTTACGAATGACTCAGATATGAGTCAGAGAAGAAAAAGTTGTTTGAATATTTAGCTGGTTAAGGGATATTCATTTGTTTAACTATCACTGCACAAACGAGTACATTTTCATTTTAAGTAAAAATGTGATAAGAGATACAGTTCATAATAAGATTATGTACCCGCTGAAAAAAAGCAGAATCTTTATGCACAATTTTAGAGGAAACAATTAATGTCATAAAGTAATGTGGTGTTTAAAGAATATTTCACACAATACAAAAAATCGCTGATATTGAACCACAGTAATAATAGGTCTATTTTGTCAAAAAATTTATGTTACCTACTCATGAAAAAACCTGCTGTTTAAACAATGTTTTTTTGCCTTTAGTGCCTTCTATGAGTTAATTAAGATTTTCTGACCTATGCATTCCATTTTAGAATCATAGATGACATGTTCATGTAAAATATCTATTCATCAACCAACAAAAAAGATATTTGACTTGTTTCTTCTTCAAAATGTTATTTCTAGCTTACATGAACATGTATATGATGTCGACATAACTTAATCTGATCATGGAAAAAATATTACAAATCTCAGTGAGACAATTATGTTTGACTACCTCCAGCATACGATGTGGGTCAAACTTGGCAGAGTCTTGGACAAACGCACAGGCTCCAGTGATCCATGGGGAGAACAAGCTGCTCCAGGCACACTTGGCCCAGCCAGTGTCAGACAGGTTCCAAAAAACATCATTTGGTGAGAGATTAAGGAAGTACCTGTAATTGGAAAAAGATGATACAAGAAAATTTACATAGTGATCATTTGACATAACACATGTCAGACAAGTTATAGAATACATCATTGGGTGTCAGACATACAAAATACCTGTGATTAGAAAAAGTAGAGTAAATTTTAAATGTGAACACTTGTCCTAGCCTGTGTGTAAAATACACCTGAGTGTGTCACAGTCATACTTAGTAAAATACTTTAGAATCAACCTATATACAATAGCTCTTGTAAATTATTTTCGTGATGAATACTCAACTAATTAAGCATGCAAAGGAAGATTTTCATCTTCAGTGAGATGTAAGAGTTACTATGAACTAACTTTTCTGGATTTGTATAATCTGTTAACATGATTAGAAGAACCACTATCAGAATTCACTGACAGGTAGCATAGCCTTGCAGAAAAGAACTCCAGAGGTTTATGCAACAGATATTCAGTTCCCTAATTCCCTTAATATATTTGATTTAGTGACCTAGTTTTTGTCACTACATGAAACACTTACATACTCATCCAATATTTTATCAATATGTACATTCTGACCAAACTTCCTGAAGGTTGGCAAAACAATGTGGTCTAAAGAGGTTTCATATTTGTTTCATAAAGATTTGACCAATTATTCTATTTTTGACCCCACACAAATTACTTTCAAATTCATTTGAGTTATCACAAACAAACATTCTTACCAATATTTTCTAATAAATACATTTTCCTAAGGTTTAATCATTCAAGCATTAATGGTTTCAGAGTTACATGTGTTACAACCTTTAAATTCCATATTTTCACAACATCAAGGCCCATAACTCCATAAATGTAAATTGTGATTGGATGAAAATACTCAGGTGCACAAGTTTACATGCTGATTAATAAATTCCAAAGGTTTTATTATTCTAGCACTTATACAGTAGTTTTGAAGTTACATGCAACACAAACCTAAAATGCCATATTTTTACAACATCAAGGCCCTTAATTCCATAAATGTTAAGTGAGATTATATGAAAATACACAGGTGCACAAGTTTACATGCTGATAAATAATTCCCAAAATTTTATCATCCTAGCACTAAGAAGTTTTGGAGTTATATGCGACACAAACTTAAAATACCATATTTTCCAAACATTAAGGCCTATACCTCCTTCAATGTTCATTGCTGTTAGATGAAAATACCCAGGTGCACAAGTTTACATGCTGATAAATAAATTCCCAAAGGTTTATCATTTTACCACTAATAGTTTCATAGTTACATGCAACACAAACTTAAAATGCCATATTTTCACAAATCAAGGCCAATAACTCTGTCAATGTTAAGTGTTATTCAATGAAAATACCCAGGTGCACAAGTTCACACCATTAATGATATATCCATTAAGTTTCAAGTTTTTAGTACAAATACTTTTAGAACTATGAGTGCCACAAACATCTCAGGACAGACGTACAGATGTACCTATGGATCAACGAACAAAGGCAAATCTATATGCCCCCAACCTCCTTCAGTAGTGGGGACATAAAAAAAGTTTTTCAACAAAGAAGTATAATTTTATACAAAAATTATGCTTAATTAAATGTCTGGCTGTCATCTGCTTTGACCTTAAATGCAATTGCCTGAACCAGATACTGTAGGAGTCCAATCATAATGTGAAGTTTGAAGATATTTATATGGGTCAAAGGTTTCTTTCTGTCATTCAAAGTACATTCTGAAAGTGACTATTATGAGTCACTGCCATACTGATTAAATTTGTTAAATCATACCAGACAATTTTTTTTTTTTTAATTTATAATTTCTGTAATGAAGAAATGTAAGGTTTATCAATTCAACTTTTGAAATTTTGAAACTTTGAAATTTCATTTTTTTTTTTAATAATTTAATTTTTTTAAATAACTTTCTTTACTTTTTTAATTCAATTATTAAATTAACAATTGAAATTAAAGAAATACACTTTAAATTTGTAAGTTATTTAAATTTTCAAAGTTCAAATTCACATTTTTAAAAAATAAATATTCAACTTTTTTATTTTTGAAATTTTAATATGGTCGAAGTTAATTTTTGAAATATAAAAGT
Source organism: Nuttallia obscurata (assembly GCA_032358795.1). NCBI lineage: Eukaryota > Metazoa > Mollusca > Bivalvia > Cardiida > Psammobiidae > Nuttallia > Nuttallia obscurata. Next base: position 1,406 of record JAULCC010474941.1, on the reverse strand, counting down.
TGAAAATTTAATTTTTTAAAAACTTCGATCCAAATTTAAAACCACTAGCAATAGTAGTAAGTGAGGAAACCTTGTTACATTAGAACAGAGCTAAACATAACTGTTAAAATGACCAAAAAATGACCAACAATAATTTTTTTAACCCAGAAAACGTTGCCAAAAATCAGCATATTCAGCATGAGTTTAGCCCAAAAAAAATTATCCTATTCAATATATTCAGCACATCCATGTCTGTGTTCAATTTGAAATCAATGTAACAAAAAATTATCTACTTAGACCAATTCTCAAAATTCACCAAACAACCCACTAAAGACATACTTTTATCCCCCAAAAAGGTCACAATAAGCATATTCAGCATGATTCATTTAGAAGGGCACTAGATGAATCTTTGATCAAAATTTGAAAGCCCTAAGACAACTTTACATTGAGAAAAGTAATAAAAAACACAAACTTCAACATCGGAGCTAAACACAAAATTTTTTACAAAAAAACACCTTATTTGTTTGATTTACGTCTCTTTTTGCCAGCTAGGGCTAATGGACATCCCAGAGAGAGGGAAGCGGATACACAGAAGTCTTCTGTAGAGAATTTTGGTTCTTTAACATGCCTAGTGTATATCACTGATTCACGTTGGGACTGAATCCAGGCCGATCAATTTATCCTGACACTGACAAACCAGTCATAATGCTAACCCTAAATCCTGAGTGTCAAGGGGGGAAGCCATTACTACCATTTTTAAAGTCTTTGGTATGACCCGGCCAGGGATTGAACCCTTGGCCTCCCGCACCAAAAGGGGACAATCTACCACTTGAGCTAACAGGGCGGTAAAAAAAAAACCCACCTTAAATTATGTTTTTAGCCCAAAAGTAACTGGCCACAATAAGCATATTCAGCATAAATCATATCTGTGCATAATTTAAAACCAAAACAACAAAAAATTAATATGCTATGACCAATTTTCAAAATGCACAAAAAACACATCAAAATTCATGTTTTTATCCTAAAAATAAGTCATAATCAGTATATTCAGCATTAATCATGTAGAAAAGTACAAGATGCATCTTGAACCCAAATTTAAAAGCCTAAGGACATCTTCTTATTGAGAAAAGTAAAAAAAAAAAAACTTTTCTATTGGAGCTAAATGCAAATGTTTGATGCTTCCGCCAGAAAAGTTACAATTTGTCTCTCTTTTGCTCCTTTGTCGTGGCGAGACATAAATGTAGTCATGAGTTAAAGCATTTACTCCTATAAATATCTTAAAATTCCTTGAATGTTGTGGAACTTGCTCCTGTTTTTTTTTTGTTTTTTTTTTTAAATTTAACATCAACAAGAATTATCACTGAAGGTGATTCATACCCCCACCCCCATCTTTGACACAGGATGTATACACATCTTTGTGCACTGCA
>JAULCC010474830.1:0-10967 GCA_032358795.1 Nuttallia obscurata | reverse complement strand
GCTGTTTGACACTCTGTCATTTGTTTCTCCAAATATTAGGCGATTCTGATGAATTTTGAAATCTAGGCAGACGACAGTTTAAACAGACAACATTTCTCCAGCAGGCTAAGGGTTAAAAATAGATTTTAACTATCTTCAACATCAAATGCATGTATAGATACAAAGATTATTTACAACATTCTTAGTTTTTTAGGTTTTATTATAATGCGTTTAAACCAAATATCTGCACATGGCAAACATACTTCTCTTAATTGCGGATGCTTATCGGATATTACGTAATCTAGAATATCTGTTACGATGGAGACTTCTTTCAAGTAAAAAGTCTTATTTTTCAAAATCTAATCGGGAAATGTTGATTGTCACTGAAACTCTGATATGGCCAAATGATTCCTGTTATACATGCTATTTCTAGACTACTTCTCCGCCCATTCTGACTTATCTTAACAAATATAACCGCGAATATCGTTCAACATCGGCATTATGTCAAATCAAATTGATGGAGACTCATAGAGAGGCACTTCATCCATGCCTTTATTACAGTATTATCGCCGAAAGCCATTTTGACATCATGCGACAAAAGCATACTTCTAATGACGAGATCTTAAGCCTATTACTGTTAAGTTAGCAGGTTATCTCAATAATCAGACAGACACAGAGTAGTGTAAATAATCAAGAACTATTTATAAGTGATCTCAAGGTTGCAGCCATCTGGGAAGGTTAAGATAGAGAAAGCGGTTAAAAGCCCGGTTAACTCATGTGGTAAAGCATCCGTTTCCGAAGCCGCGGGTTCGATCCTCGGACTGGTCAAACGAAAGACTTTAACACTGGAAGCAGTTGCTTTCGCTCATTGGAGCTGGGGATATATGGTTAGCTTACGCTGGTTTGTCGGTGTCAGGATAAAGTGACCAGGGTTCTGTCCCCAAGTGTATCAGTGCTATACACTGGGCACGTTAAAGAACCAGAGAGCTCTACAAAAGAGTTCTCTGTATCAGCTTCCCTCTCTCTGTGATGGCTATAAGCCCTATTTGGCAGAAAGTGACGTAAATAAACACACATTTAACAAATGAAAAAGTCCTGGATGGTTATTGCATAAGAACTAGTGTTTATCGAGAACAAATAACTAAGAAAAATGAATAAAACAAAACCAACAGCAACACTCAAACAATTATCATAACAATAATTATGATAATAAAAAATAAAGATGAATAAAAAATTATGAGCTGATCAGCCTGAATTGTAATTTTATTTTAATAATATTCAGTAGTTAATGAGACAACGTCAATTTTATATAATTATTGTTTTATTATTTATTATGATTATCAATGTTATTTTTATATAGAATTTAATTATATTTTTCTCTCGATTATTTGCATATTTGTAATCATTTATTAGAGAATTGTTAGCTCATTATATATTAAGAAATTATATTTGTTATTTTAATAAAACAAGAATGCTCTTTATGGCAACCATAACTTCAATATGTTAATGTTTGTAAAATAAGAATAGGTCACGTGTCCCTTTATATTACTTACTTGAATGGTAAGATCGTATAATCTATTTTTAGCAACACATGGAGAGGATGATGCAATATCAGGAGGTCAATATTTATCTGACATAGATTACATGTAAATAATACTCACCTTTCGCCATCTGAATCACATGTGTCTTTGGGCACCTGACTAAAATTTTTTATCTACAATATTTATTTGAATTAGTAGATCACACCTCTTGTCCTTAACCTCATGCAGACGACACTACCTAACCTTATTTACATATTAAGTAGGTCACAAAGGTGTCATACTTTGACCGATATTTTTATTTTTATCATCGCCGGAGATGCATGTACTTGCCGCATCCCTTTACGCCCCTGCACTTGGGCTGTGAATACATGTGCAGATACGTCACATGTTCGAACTCAGATATGACTACACTATATTAACGATTAAACTTTGTATTATTATAATTTGTCATTGTTGGTAAACCCGGGTATCTCTTTTACCGGTATCTACACCGGGTACAATAAGACGTCCAGCGTAACTCAGTTCTTTCCACGGCTGAACTCGGGACAATTTACTTTAAACTTATTTATTTTAGTTCGATTATGTTGAAAGCCTACGTTTGTTGAGGCACTTTCGAGTATGTTTCCTGGTGAGAACCAGCACTTGGTGTCAAATAAAGATCAAGAGAAATGGAGGCTCGAACCCGCAACCTCCTGAGGGCAAGGCAGGCACAATTTTCACTTCACCACTGTGCCCTAACCATTTTTGTGTCGGTGTTTTAGAAAGAAAAGCCTAGGGGTCGCTGTGTTTGTCTGTCCGTCCGTCAATCTTTCTCCGTCAGAATATTTCATTGGCTTTAATTTTGCCATGTCTTAATATTTCTTAGAATATCAAACGTCTGTGACAATAGTTTGTATGTAGCAAACAATATATAGATAGTTCAAGAAATGTCTTTTTATAATACAAATTTACTGACAAATATTTTCATTAACTTTCAAAATACACTTCCGACAAAATGAGGCGTGACACAATCCTACCAAGAAGACTGTTCTCGTTTTTGGCGTCAAGATGTCAAATTTCGTCTGCTATTCTATAAATCAAATTGAATAAAAAATGTTATTTGCCTCATATCTATGTAACTTGTATGAAATAGTAAAATTAGGAGGCGCTGAGGTAAATACCCGATGTTAATCAGGACGCACATAGTTCCCTTTGGCATTATAAATCCCATGTTTCAAGGAATAAAGTAACTTAATTTAGCCTGATTATACAAATCAAATTTTAATTTAAACAGAACTTAATTCTGGTAAGTGAGCTCAGTCAACTAGCCCAGCCCAAGAGCCCAGTCCTTGTTTTCTAAGATATAGTCTATCACAGCCAATCACTGACTAGCTTTAATATAGAGAAGACAATGACCGACAACATAATATTGTGTTGATATTATTGCGGCAAATGCATTGCAACCTCTGCACACGCTCGACCACCAAGGCAACTAACTGTTCAAACCTACCGATAGTGGGCATAGGCAATTTTTTCTAAAGCCGCCTGGGGACTCTGACAATTTCCTTCAGGATCTTAACAATATATCGCGCAAATGCTTAGCGTATCGCACTATGAAAATAATATGAACACATTATCTCAAAAATTCCCGACCTGAACAACGTAAAGCAAAACCCTACCAGAACAGCACGGATAACAACACATGCTCGTAAATTTCCCTTTTAAATCGACGGAAACTCATTTAGTATTCAGGGATGCATTTTTATTTCCTTCATTTCGACATTTCAATTTTATTATTTAAAGTTTTTTATGACGCATTTCATATCTTATCAAATACTACTTAATTATATTACCCTGGGCTGATTTATAGATATATCTTGATGGTAAAATCAATATACGTGTACTTGGCAAAGTATATGAAAAAAACAACTGGTCCCCCAAACTCTTGTTCTAACTTTAACGATATCAAATATAGTCAGCGTCCTACTAAGCATCGACTGATTATAAGCAAATAATTGACTGGAGGATAATGTTGACTTTGACTAATAATTAAAAGTTGTTGCATACCGTTCTAAGGTTTTTCCGTTTTAGTTCAAATTTACTTATTTAAGATAGATTATGTTGAATGCCTATGGCCTGTAGAAACACTTTCGAGTTTGTTTCCTGGTAAGAACCAGTTCTTGGTGTCAAATGAAGGTCATGAGAAAGGTCCCCTTCGGGGCTCGATCCCGCAACCTCCTAAACGCAAAACGAACACCATATCCACAACACCACTGAGCCCAATTTGCAAAATATCTTACGACATCTTTGTTGATTAATGAGTTTAAGCTTTCAAAAAATGATCGGCATTCAAGTCAATTACGTCATATATGTATATGCATAACGTTTATTTGAACATGGAGGAGACTTTTATTGACAATTTTTACAATTCAACGACATCTTGAATACGTTACAAGAGCAGTCTGCTGGTGATAAAACTCTAGGAAAAACACCCTGAAGTTACTGAAACAAACCCAGGTGCTCTAGTTCTTGATCTATTTACAAAATATAAAGTTACGTTTCTCTAGTATTAAGTCCTGTTATGTTCTCAAAACAACATCTTATGGAACATTCATGTCATCAGACTTAGTTGTGTAGTTATATACTCTCCTCCCTCTCTGTCTAGTTCTCTCTTTCTTGCGTGAATAAAAGCCAACATCTCTTTTTTCTCGCCTTCTATCGTTCTATCCGTTCGCTGTTCACACTAAGTCTCTTTATGTCGGTCTCTTTCTTCCCCCTCTCTCTCTATAACACTATCTCTATTTCTCTCTCTCTCCATTTTTGTGTATATCCATTATTTTCCAAAACAGTTTTCCTTTATCCCATTATGATTAAACGTCATTGTTCTCTGTTTTATCTCAAATTACTTTCTCACTATATATCTATCTCTTTGTCTTCTTAATTTCTTCCTTTTCCACTAGTTTCCCTCCTAATGTATCACCACAGGTCCCGTATTTCTCCCACTTATTTTTTTTTTTATCTTTTACTTACTCTCTCTCTCTCTCTCATTTCTCTCTCTTTTTCTCTGTCTATTTTTCAGCTTGCCTGACTTCTCTCTATCTGACTGCAAGTTCCTCCTTCTCTCACTCTTTCTTTGCGTCCTTGCATCAACATCTTCTAACCATAAGTATATATTACCTTATTTCCATATATTAACTTTATTCTTCCTTTGTCACCTTTCTCTTATCGGTTTATCTTCTACATGTGTTCCTCTATCTCTTTTCTATTTCAATAATTTATTCATTTATCATTTAAAATTGATTTCTTATCAGGAAAAGGGGAATTTATCAAACACATATATTAAACATGGACCATTTTCTCTGTGTAGAATTTAATACTGGAATTAGAATTTAAATTCGGACTTTATAACCTTTTCTTATTGTGCTTTAAATGAGATAGAACACATTTCAACCCAGGAGTGTTCTTAGAAACGTATCTTGTCAGTTAATCACTTCCTGATTTATTATTACATTTTAAGATTTTTCCTTTTCAAGTTAGGCTTTCCAACTTTAAAGGGTTATTTGAAGTTTTATATATTGCTGTTGTAAATCGCTTACACTGCAGTTTTTTATGTTGACATGACTACGTTAAAATCTACATGTAGACATTAAGTGCACCTTTTTCTGATTGTTTTACGCAACCAAAGTGCAACAGTCAATAAATTTCTGTGTCGAGTGGTTTTATCATAATCTACTAAGACGTGTTTATGACGTAAGTTTCAGTTGAACAAAGAACAAGAAATTTTTTTTTACGAAAAATAAAAAGACACATATAGATCTGAGCCAGTCCATGCACGATTTTGACAGTTGTTCATAGATTTATCAACATACAGGTCATTTTTTGACAACTGAGTCTTACGAAATAAGTCAGTAATTTAACTAACGACCACGTTTATATCTTTATATTTCATGTTATTGGGTGTATGTTGACTTCACTATTGAAAATAAATTGATGTTTTATTTAAATAAGATCAACATTTTTGCCGAATTTAATCCCGCTTATAACACTGTCTAAATTTCTAAGCTAAAGGATGCCAACAATTTACTTTCTATTAAGCACAAAATTAAAGAACATTTGTTTAAAGTTTAGCTGATGTTTCAACACTTTCTTAAGATAATATTGTATCATTGAAAGTTCTTTTTATTTCACTACCATATATGGATGGTTTCAATTTTCAAATATACGCATACTAGTTATATATATAAATTAGCAGTTAGCTCTGTGATTATTCTCTCTCACACATATATAAAATATCTACAAGCTATGTATCCTCCATGGATCCTGCTATGGGAAAGTTACAGTTTGAATTGAATTATCTCCCTTTAAGTCTTACGAAAGTAAATCTATCAATTCTTGCATCATAATAATGATCCTGTAACTTTCAGATTAGATAAGTGTAAGATTTGCATAACGTATGTGAATATAAAAAGCCAAAATGACAGCCACCTGGTGTATATGCGTTGTTCGTTTGCAAATATTCAAAGCCTTAGAAATGTTATTTGTGGGTGGCCATTATATATAAGCGTTCTTGAAACATACTTTATTGAGAATGTGGATTGTACGTTCTATGTTCATGGTCAACGCTGGTAGCTTGGGCTTGAATGTATGTGAAATTAGCAGTAAGCTCTGTAATTCTCCGTCTCTCACATACATACAATACAATACTGGTTTATTCGTAATATGAATAAGGCATCCGACCCAAAATACAAACAGCCATTTCAACAATCACAATGATGTACATAGTATACTTAATTTGAATTGTCTGTCTGTCTATCTATCTATGTATCTATCTGTCTGTCTGTCTATCTATCTATCCATTTAGATTTTTATTAAGACAGAGCGAAGTAAGAGTATTTAAATTAAAGGACTTTCCCTAACACATTTGATAAATCTTTATAATTTTTTCTAGATTCCCCTAAGCCCCCCTGGTAAAATTTAATGTGGTAATATTAACGAGTTATAATTTCGTTTATCTTGACGACTATTATTCGACAACAACATCTACATGTATTTGAAATTGGCGGGGGGAGGTGTACGAGAAAATCCGGGGTACGTTCCGAATATTGCTGCGCATGCGAATCAACTGTATGAAAATGGCAGGATAGACACGGACGTTATCGGAAAATCATCGATAAACGACGGAACTAAAACACTGACGAATACATTTTAAATCGCTGACGAATAACATCGACTATATCCGGTTTTCAACATTGTTTTTCTCACAATAGTAACGAGAAATTTTACAAAATGTCTACATGAGTTTATGTTTAGCTATACATACAACGGATTTACAGACTTTTGACAATCTATAAAAAACGCGAGGGAAAAACACCCTTTAATAAGTCGCCAAAAAAGAGCAAAACTATATTTTACAGAGTTTGTTTAGCTTGGTTTGCAGCCTCTTGTATAATTGTTGAAATTGGATAAAATTTAATACATATCACACCATTAGGTCAAATAAGAACTGAACATATAATTATCCAGTGTAAGACATTTCATATAATCTGATAGAAGTCACAAAGAGGTTAATGGTCGTTGGGAATTATTATCTGCTAGTTTGTAAGTTTATCCCAATACATGTACGTATTCGTTTGTTTTTAATTAGTATGTTTTTTGTGTTGTTTTTTTTGGTGGGGTAGGGATGGACAGGGGAGTTAAAGTCATTTATATAGTAATCGTTCGGTTTCTTTAACAGAGGAAATAGGGTATGGTAGCCACTGAAGTATATTTGTAGTCAATTTCACAAGTGTCCAAAGACACATAGCGTATACTTTCGGCATTCCAAAAGATAATCAAGGTATGTTATCACTTTTTCCATCGAAGATTGGTTTCTTTTATTTTCTAGTGCATCGATGTCTCTGCTAAAGTCATATGTACAGCCGTTCGTGCGAGGCAGTATCCATCTAGCCTACGGAAGGTCGGTGGTTCTACAAAAGGGCACCAGACTTGGAATTCACCAACCCGTTCTTAGACTTGAAACTCAAGCATAATATTTAGTCGACATCAGTATGTGTACCGTAGTCGAGTTGTTTCATGTTACTTGAACGTACCATCTAAGATTGGTTACTTGAACATATCTTTTAAGATTGGATACGTATTTATTACCCTATTGGTAGGACATACTTTTAATTCCAACGTTTCAGTCAATGTGTAGTTATGTGTCAATGATGCAGATATGTGTATATGCAGAACATCTTTGCATAATTACTGTTGTTAACAGATATATATTGCTACATTTTATTTCAAACTATAAAGAGTCTGATGTTTCAATGAAGTTCGAAAAGACAACAGCAAGATAAATTAATAGTTTTATAAATATTGACATTTATTTATTTGTAAGTGACTTACAGTGGTTTTTACATGCATTTTTTGTTTGGTAATTATATTTGTACTAGTTACACATGTCACTGTAATAAAATATTTACTTTACTTATGATGACACAAACGCGAGGGCTGATTGATAAGTTGTGAGCCTTGTATTAAAGGAGTTAAGCAGGTGTTAAGATAATATTCTTGTGGTAGATTATCTGCAAAAGAGACACACAATCAATCAATGACACATATATTATGCATCACTTCTTAGGCAGTTGAGAGGAAATATTAAACTCAAGCGCCGTGGAAAACTCAGTAAATGTGTGTTGTTCCATCAGGACAATGCCTCTGCTCACATGTCTGTCATTACCATGGCTGACATTAACGATTGTGGCTTTGAGTTGATTGAACATTCGCCTTCTTCGCCTATCTCGCTCTAACAGACATTCATATATTTCCAAAATTGAAAAAGGCCATTTCCGGTACCCACTTTCGGTCAGATGATGACGTCCTACATGCAGTGGAGGACTTTCTGAACGGTCAAGAAAAGGACTTCTTTAAAAGTACTAGTGGCATTGGTGCCCTTAAATATCGCTTGCAAATGTGTATAAATACTTAAGAGGATTATGTTGAAAAATAATGCAATATGTCCGCCAAAAGTCACACCCTTACAGACTCACAACTTATCAATCACCCCTCGTATGCAGCTATACTAGACAAATATGTTTATTATTGATTAATCAACTTTTGCCGTGTTTAGTAATTGTTCAGTTTTTGTCATTTTGTTCAGTTTTTTTGGTCGTATTGCTATCTACGTGTAAATAATATTAGTAGTCTTTGGTCAACCATTTCAGCGTTAGATGTAAAAATGTCGACGGTTTACTTCAGGGTTTATGACATATATTTCTTATTAAAAAAATATTTTTTGTATACTTATTTGAGCTTAATAATACTGTGCTGGACAAGTCTAATAACCTTTAGCATGACCTGATAACAGTTGAAAACATTTGACACAATGTCACAAAACACCATTGAAATCGTTCTAAATTGTATAAAGCAAATGCACTAACTAAAATGGCGGAGAAGCATCACCACGTTGGGGAATCAATCGTACTATTCAAGTACATTTTGAAGCTGTTTCGCTGTTTCGCTCGATTCGACGCGATAAATATATCTTTTTATATTCTAATAACCATGATGTGCACAGAATGCACGCTAATAAAAGCTTTCAATTGGCACCACATTGGTCGCTTAAAATGGTGCAGTAAGGTCCTGAAAGTAAAAGAAAGGAAAGTGAAATCTCCGACAGTTCGTGAATTGTACTTGTTATTGTTGTCAAAATAAGGACACTTTCTTGACTGTCAGGACCTAACTACACCACTGCAAGCAACTTAAATGGCATCGATGGAATACTTTAGTTAGCGCGCATTCCGCGTGCAACATATTTTTTAGAAAATAAATTGATGCCTTAAAAATTTTTTTACATTTACTTCATCTCGAATCGCGCGCGTTTGTTGTAAAATGTCCGTGAATTGTACGATTGATTTTCCACCGTGACCATTGGTGTCCCTGAGTAGAACCACCGAACTTCTGAAAGCCCGCTGAAGAGCTTTCTTACATTTAATAGTGTATGAACTAAACGGGAATCGGGCAATTAACCCCATGTCGGCAAAAGACAGCCTGATTTAACCTTTAGCCTGCTGAAAAAATGTCGTCTGCCTAAACTGTCGTCTGCCCAGATTTTAAAATTCACCAGAATCGCCCAATATCTGGAGAAACAATTGTCCGAGTGTCAAACAGCTTGGATCCTGAACAGACGCCGAGTTACCCAGCGTCTAATCTGGATTCAAGCTGTTTGCAAATTCTATCACGTCGCCCCTAGCAGGCTAAAGGTCAATGTAGCAAGGAAATCCTCCTGTTTGTACGCTATACTTGAATATGGAAAAAAGCATAAAGGATATTCGCAAAGAAAAGCACACACGTATTAGGATTTGACTCAAATCAAACCAAAGACTTTAGAATTGGTGGTAATAGCTTTTCCTCCTTAGCGCTCAGGATTTAGGGTTAGCATTATGATTGGTTTATCAGCGTCAAGATAAAATGACCGACCGGTGTGTCCGTATACACTGGGCACATAAAAGAACCAGAGAGCCCTCTGTACCCGCTTTCCTCTCCCTGGGACGTCCATATGACCTAGTTGTCAGAAATTGACGTTAATGAAACAAAACCAAAACATCGGAAATTAAGTAAAACGAAAATAACGAAATTGACACACACACACAAAAAAAAATGAAATTAAAAAGGCATCGATTTTGTGTTTGTTTTTAAGCCTCAAATGACATAAAACGTCTTCTAGGTCATGACATTGTCTGGTGCTTTTATTAATTAATATGCTTACATATTATTCTCGTGTGTGACGAGACATAATATATTTATATGATCAAACATGTGCGATCATGACATGTTTTATATGCATATTTGAACGTTGTTAAATCGGTGTCCATACAAGTTAGAAGCGTGAATGCTTGCAAATTCATGTAAGATTTTCCTAATATCTGGGACTGTTTATTTCTTTGTCACTATTGGCTATGGAGTAGTTGTACATGTGCTTTTGGGATAATGGGGCAGATCTCCAGATAGGATGCGTATCACAGAATTTCGTCAAGTCTGTTTTCCAGGTTCCCCTACCAAACCTTATCTTGTGGGTACTCTTAAGAATTGCCTCAATGAAACATAAAATGATTTTGAAACATTATATAGACTAAATCTTTCTTAATAGTGTACATGGTTTTGTAGGTGAATGTGATAAGACTTATGTGTTTGGTAAGGAATTGGCCTGGAAGCTCGCAAGTTGCCAAAACCAAACACTGCGATCGATGCAGATAGCCAATTTTAGAGTGAATTTTTAATAAAAACTAATTCTGACAATGTATCACATATGTTCGTATTTCAGATTTGAAATTATCTTTACTTAAAAAGAATTGCCATTCAAAAGTGATGTTAAATACATCTATATACTCAGAAGTGTGTTATACTCTCAATGAACAACTTAGACTTTTCAGTCAAAATGTTGCATTAAGGTTATTCAAAAACAGTAAAAGTGCCACGTTGCCATTA
>JAULCC010474719.1:0-10969 GCA_032358795.1 Nuttallia obscurata | reverse complement strand
CTCGAAGGGAATCTTTGTCGTAATCATCATTGGAGACAAAGTAATGATTCTACATAGAAACAGTTTGAAAGTGTTTTGTAATCCATAGCCTTTCAACATGTCCAACTTAATATACGTATTTAGAAAAATGTGTTTGAAAATATTATTTCCCCATCATTGGCGTAAGTGAGTCAGGAACACCGTACAATAGTTTTACCTTTACATCATTTATGTTCATAATGAGGATGAATAATTACAGATCAGTCTGAACATACACACGATGGTTGCTTGATAAGTAGTGAGCAATGTATGGAAAGAATTCAGCAGTGAAATTAAGTTAAGCAAGGGTATCTTTTTTCAGCCTTACTATTCTCTGACTATTTAAGGCTGTGTCATTTGGTCAGTTTTTGTAGAAGAGGTAGCTCTCTTAAGTACTTACAAGGCAAGTGACTTGAAAAATTCACAATATCTCTGAGCGAGCAGCGATTAAATATTTGCATAAGAAAGGTCTAGCGCCTATGATATAGTAGAAGTACAAGGGAATCTCGCTCCATCACTCTTTCATCTATTTCCAAAATTGAAAAAGGCCATTTCCGCTACCTTTTCCCATATATTAGTGTATAAATACTGAAGGGGGTTATGTTGAAAAATTATGCAATATGTCCGCCAAAAGTCAATCCCTTACATATGAGGCTCACAACTTTCAAGCAACCCTGGTATACTTGTCATAAGGAAGTAGGTTGGAGAACAAGCATTAGTATTTGATAAGCCAATTATATGAAGAAAAAAAAACTAGTAGAATACACTGAAAGGTAAATATTCTATCTTCTACATTGTTTTTAGAAGACATTTGCTTCGGGATAATGAAGTGATGTTTAATAAAAATACTGACAATTTCTAAGGTTAGTTGCTAATTTCTATGTTTTTGTAAGTAAATGCAGTATATAAGATAAAGTGTTGTTAAATTAGTTTTAACATCTTTGAACCGAACATCATTTTCACATTATCAAAAATTATGTCATACCTTACGTTTTCATCTTATCATAATATATAGAGTCAATGAATGAGTTTTCAATTGTAGTAAATAGCTGCACAATTGTTTCTAGTTGCTTGATACAAAACGTACAAAGGTCATTGTTCTTTTTAACCAATGGTCTTGGGATACACATTTACCGGTAATAACCTATGTTATTTTTGTATTTGGAACAAATGAAGCTCTCGAAAGATTTTGTTGTTTTAAACGGAATACTATAAAACAGCTTCCATGGATCATCTGTAAAGTTAAACAACTGATTCCATTTATACTTACTACTTGGATATTCTATTTAATACCTCATAAATTGTACGGCTTCCTTTGCTGTTTCTTTTATAACTATCCGGTTATGATAAAGTATGAAAGGAAAGACATTTCTGAAATACATTTGTTCGATGATTCAACATTATTTCTCAAAATCTGTTTTAAGATATTTGCAAATAAACTGTTTTTGTTTTTTTACTTTTTATATTTAACAAGATTTCAGATAAAAGCTCTACCCTTCAGTGAGTAAATTTTCACTGTACAATAATGAGTAAGTCAGGGCATCTTGAAGATTAGGCACTGGTTGAGATTTAATCAGATTTGAATATCCTTTAAAAAACCATTTCCAAAATATATTTGTAATATATCTCCCTACAATATAGGTATTGCTTTTGCCAAAGCAAATTATTTTATCTAATTGAAACATAGTTTTCGTTAAATATTTCGCCCATTTTCCATTAGTCAGATGGAGTATTCTAATCCAAGAGCTTTTTAGACTTTGAATACTCCACAGTATATAAATCATTCTTAAACATCCTTCTGTAAAATCTTTAACAGCTGCAGATTTTTAAAAAATATTTGACGGACGATTCCACAGAAAATTGAATGGAATAGTTTCTATCTCAATTAGATGTTGGTAATTAGTATTTAGAAATGAACTGAACAAACGGATGAAAATAGAAAACTTTTTAAATCGTAATTTTACCAATGGGACAAAGTCGTCTTCTGTTACAAATTCTTATGGATTTCTTATGTGACTGTTATGTGACTCATTTTATTGATATCGGCGTGAAAATGTATTTTTAGTAGCTTAATTTCAATTAAGTTTGGTCGATTCAGGTGCATATGTTTTCGAACGTTACCAAACATCCTGTATTTTGTCGAAATTGATATTAAGACACTAGAACAAAGTAGAGTTTGATAATTTGGCTAACAGCGCCGCTCGGTTAAAAACAAACATCATAGCAACAAAACGACATTGACGTTTAACCTATACAGTATACCAACAATTACAAAGCAACGGTATTAAAAGAAACACAAGCCTTGAAAACGCCTTCCATGACAGCATCGGTAGCGTTTGTAAAAAAACTGATCATTTATTAAACAATAAAAAATTTAACTTATCTATTCAAGATAAAATATTAATGATTTATGTTGAAATATTGTTGATAAATATATAGACATGTATATTATATGAGTCTAGCATGCATCGACAGATAACTCTGGCAATTCTTAATTTGTAAATACGAGAATAATGAAAAAGAGATTTTGGTAATTAGATGTTGTCACATACAAGTTTCGAATTGCTGTCTTAATGAAATAAGCCACACGCTACTTGTAGGATACATTCTATTACACGGTTAGCGCAAGCGAGCAGCGAAGATCTAAAACTGGATATCATAATACAAAGAAGTGTAGCCTAAATCTCTGCCAACCTCCCCTACACACTCACACACACAAGTGCAAACGTGTACCCACGAATGCATAAGAAATAAAGGTCATGGGCGTTTTAAATTTGTCTCAAAGTCAAGCATTAGACGTGGCAATATGATAAAAGCTAGATATTGAAGATTCATTTCTATTACTCGACGGTATGGAACCCACTCCACTGCATGCTTATCTGATAATGCAAAATGACTAGATCTATTGCTAAGAAATTAAGCTGAATGAAATGTTTTGACGTGAAATTAATGATTAAATATCTCCAACGTTTGTTTTCCTGTTGGTAGGTAAACATGCTTTTATTTCAAAACATTCACAAAACAAATAAAGATAAAAACCAAATCTAGGAATTACACTGTCAAACTAATTCCTATAGATATAAAGTTCTTAACTGAATAAATATCATGACTATGTTAGCAGTGTTTAACTTTGAACAGTCAAATAGCCAACGTACTTATAGTTAATATATCGATACGATTTTAGATAAACATATTTGGTAGAATACTTGTAATGTTATTTGTTTGCGACAGATATGCGACCGGACAGGCAAGAAACTCAAGGACCAAGGGCGAGATAGGCAGATGCATGAAAAGTACACCTAATGTTGTATTTATAAGCTGATGAACTCCATTGATAAATTAATATTGAATTCGAATTAGCTTGTTCTAGTGTTGAGATTCATTTCAAATATGATATATATTGGGTTGTAAATTGTGCAAATACTGATCATATGACTTTGTATTGGGCGTCCTGATCTGGGTGTGCTCTCTTTGCCAAAGAGTGTCATGCTCTTATTTTACACGGAAAGGGTTAATCATTGTCTAGGCTGAAAGGAAAAAGTAGGAAAACAGGATTAGAATCTATTAGAATCTATTGAGGCAATCCCCATTCATAAAAATATTAATTTTTCAGCTAAAATCAATAATTAATTGAATTTGAACTTTTTATCAATAATTTCCCTGTGTAGTAGTTCTTTCTTCAGATTGCGTAGTTGTGTGATACTTGCATATCTATAAACAGTTAAAACGAAACATATCTCAAAATATATCTTTTCCAAAATTCGTACTCCAGCTCGAGACACACATTGCTCTCAATAATGTCAGGTTACCGTTCTGTTACTATTGTTTCAAAACTGGACATCTGCTTATGATGATGTATTTGCATCTTACGAAAACACTTTGTAACACTTGGAGCACATACTATCAGACCCACTCCATTATGTTAACGATTGTCAGTAGATCTGTTGTCTATACAGTCCCCGCAAATAATCACGCTGTTTGTGCATATACATTGCGCCGAAAGGTACAAGAGCTCCCGATCCATAATCCCGTATAATAGTGTTAACGATTATCGTTAGTCAGTATACTCCTTCTTTTGTCTCATTGCAGAAACAAACAGTCCGACGTAAATGCGGCGTTACACGAAGCAAAGATGATGCAGATATGTTGGTTTGTAGAAACATGATCGAGCTAGATGCCAGTGAAATAGTTTTTTTTATCAACCCTGTTGATGGATATTATCAGATATACAGTGCGGCCGGCTAGGAATTTATAGCCTCAAGCCCGTGGTGGAGACTAAAGCAAGATATGTTGTGACGAATAGTCTGTAAGTTTCTTCGGAAATTTTATGCTTGCAGATAATGAACCATGAGGGTCGGAGTTTATCACGAAACCAGTATTAATTTATTGACTGATACTGACATAAACTGAGATATAGTTTTTGTCCAACGTAAAACGGTATTTCAGTGAATATAGTGCCTCCGGTTCTATCAAGTCAAGGAAATGAACAGGAATGTTAAACGAAATTGGAGTTAAAGAAAGAAAGACACCTAAACATTAAGATTAACAAGCAATGAAATAACGGCACTGCAGTCTTACAAAATATATCAAGTGTTAAGTGCTATTGCGACGCCAATAAAAAAAGGATTTCCAATGTGGAAAGTGTTAAGATGAAGCAAATACACATAAATAGCTGTCAGCCAACCAGTATACCCTACCCGAGGGAATAAACTAAATAAAACAACAGAAAAGTGCCAGCAGAATCTCATAATGTATTGAATTGTCGCTAGAGAACGCATAAATATACAAGAGTTGATGCGAGATTTGAGAAGTGTTGTTGTCATGGAAACAAATCGTCATCTCTCTGTAATACGAGGAGCAAACATTTAATTATTTATACACAACAGGAATGACTTCTACAGGGAATTTAAGGCAGTGTCAAATAGAAAACGCGAACCTTAGACACATTTATACATGGTGAAATGAAAAATATATCTCTATAGGATAACAAAAACTATGTATCGTAACAATTTCCAATGCCGACAGCTTAAGAGTAAAAGTTAATTATCTGCATAAAACAACTTTATGCTGGTGTAAGCAAAATACAGTCTATTCAAAGAGAAGATGAAATGGTTTATTTGAAATTAATTTCAAATAAAATGCCATAGAATCAACCAACATCAATAGCAACATCATTACTTGACATCAACAATAACTATAGCAAACGCAAAAAGAACCAGACACAGTGTGAACGGTATCAGTAGCACAATTATTGTCTGAAACTCCATTTGGAGATGTTTTGATTCTTTAAACCGTTTATATACTCCTACTAATTCAATACACCACAATGGCCTCGGAAATTTACATGTGTAATCAGCCAATATAATCAGACATTATAATCACGATTGAACAAACGATTTTGTAATCTCTACTAAGTGATTATACCAAGGTAATGTCATCCGGAAAATGTTCTGGAGATATAGTGCTCGGGGGAAGATAATTTTGATTTCTGTCGGTGAGATACTAGAAACCATGACTCCACGGAGACTTACTGACATTCTGTGATATAGTGACATCACTATGTGTTATTTGGCAAGACTATGGAAATTCTATCCGTCGGGAATTTATTACATAACACACCACATGGAGTTTTGAAATAATCCAGAATCGGGAACTAAATAATACTCTTTTGTTGGAGAGACTCATTTAAAAGTAAGATATACAAACACATCTGGACAGAAGAGAAAATAATTAATACCCGACAATATGAATGGAGTGCATATCGAGGCGTTCAGTAATATTTCGAATATAAGTGACGATAGCAATGTTGATTGGGGTAACGACATGACATTTTTACACAATTACAACAACAAACAGCTGCTGTATCACCTTCCGGCCATTGTTTACACGGCCGTTATGATGCTGGTAGGACTACCCGGTAACATGATTGTTTTCTATGTCTATTTCTTCAAATGGAGAAGGAGCACGTCTCGTATGTTCATACTGTTTCTCGCGGCCTTGGACATGGTGAATTGTGCAACGACCTTACCCATGGAGATATACATCATGCGATATTCGGTTATGATGGATCATCCGTATTTGTGTAAGATTTCAAGATATGCAGTGTATACCATGAATAGCTCCTCGGCTTTAATCCTTTTAGGTATAGCTGTTGACAGGTTTAAGAGAATATGTCGGCCTTATCAAAAATCTTTCAGTGAAAATATTTCTAAGAATATTTGTATTTTTGGAATAGTGTTTTCTTTGTGTTCGACATGGCCGTCTCTGATATTCTACGGAACTCGGACTATAGACCTGAACAAGGCATATGGTAGATCGTGTCTATTGCAGAATGCCTATGACCAGTCAATATATCCCATAATATTTCTTGTTTTAATGGTATCCTTGACGATGCTAATTTTTGCTGCCTTATCCGTTTTGTATTACTTTGTGGGTCTGCAAATTTACAAACATAGAAACTTTAAAATGAAGAACTGTACACATGTGCAAAAGTTTATAGAAGATAAATCTGTAACAGTTAAATCAGAAGGTGTTAAATCTAGTAATGAAAGGTCAAGGCCGTCTTCTAAGGGCAACAATTCTTCGAAAGGGAATGATTTAGAAAATAAGGACACCGTTGATGTAGGCATAGTCGTCACACAGGAAGTCCAGGAGGTCAATAATGTTTTACAGCCTTATCATATAGACATGCCGGAGCCAAGCCAAGACCCAGGGACGACATGCGGTATGTTATCAGTGCCGTGTAATAACGCCAGGGAAATCAGTTCGGATAAAAGTACAATGGAGTTTTCAACGAAAAACGTTACTATAGAGTCGCACATTACGGTGGACCAAACTGATATGGTGACGTACAATAATGAGATAGAGACAATCACCGTACCGAAAATTGTACCGTCGCCAAAAAGGCGAAAGTCTAAGGTTCGGCGGAGATCTCGGAAAGTTCGGTATTTGCTAGTCAGAGGCTCGTCAACGCTTACAGCGTCGGGACGCGGCAATTGTGCGAACTGCTTAACAGTGCGTATAGGAAAATCTACCCTCATGCTGTTCCTGATAACTATAGCCTATATTTTAAGTTTTCTACCATTCTACATTATTGTCATTGTAAGACAATCAGATAAAATGTTTCTTTCACGAATGTCAAAGGAGGGTTACATGGCCTACCATGTTTTTCTCAGATCTTATCTTCTCTCAAGCGCCATTAACCCCATTATTTATTCATTTTGTAACGCCCAGTTTCGGGAATACGTTTGTGACTTTGTGCTTCGCGCTTTCAAACGGAGGAGAGATTCGCTCCGACCTTGATGTAGGCGTGAAAAGTGATGATAGTTAATTTACAGCAAGAGTTTACCGGAATTCAATTTGGAATACTTAATTACAAATCACCATAACTCATCAGCTCAAAAGTTCACCTCAAACAATTTTTGCTGTTTGTTTATTCATTTTCTGAACTAGGTGACATTTTGCTGTTCTAGTGAGATGTTACACCTGTTCGAATTTATGTTGTTTATCTACCATGTTTACAGCAACACGCCATGATTATATCTCAAGCCTGGGAATGAAGCTGTTACATGTCTACCTGTCAGTCCAGGGCTGGCTGCCAGTTTGATCCTAGTTCGGTCTCAGACACCATAATGAGTGAATTTCGCCATTTCGACAGTCTATTCATTTGTCTCCTAACACTGTTTCAAGGTGGAAATATGTCAGTTACATGTAGAAGTCTGGTTTGTATAAGTTTATATATACAGAAACATTGTAAAGGCTACTGAACTCAAAATTGGTTAAAATTACAGAAGTTTCATAACATCTGCCAAAGTTTGTAAATATGAAAAAGAATGAATGCAAGAGGTTTCAGGATGAAACGCTATAGAGTTATTGTGAATTTTTTCAATAAGGTCACTGAAACTACTCTAGAAACGTCTACATTGTGACTAACGGGGTAAATTTTAGAGGTAAAATTACTAATTTTTTGTAATTTTGTAACTATAACCACACGTATCCATTCCAATCATAGTGCATTCATATTTCCTGTATATATCTCAACATTTGCTACAGTGTTCAGATTTTCAATATCTCAGGCCATATATGGAGTGCAGTAGCTTTAAGGTTAATGACCGATTAGAAAATTTGAAACACTTTTTAAAGAGACATAAAGTTAAATAATTATAATACAAAAATACTAGACATGATAAGTTCGGACTTGCAGATATATTTGTTAGTACTGTATTAGTCACTTGCATAGATGTCTGTAAGTACTATATCAATCACTGGCGGAGATGTTTGTAAGTTATGTATGTCACATGCGGATATCTTTCTTTGTACTGTCTGTACTTGCATTGATGTCAATAAGTATTGTAACAATCACGTGCGGTGGTGTTAAAAAGAAGTGTTTCAGTCACTTGCGGAGATAAATTTTAGTCCTATATCACTTGTGGATATATTTGTTGGTACTGTATCAGTCATTGCATAGATGTCTGTTCATACTGTATCAGTATTATCTCTTGTATTCCGGAATGATAAAATGATTTTTTATTAAAAACAATTGATAATCAATATAAGTTCGTATATGTTGTCGCTTAAATATTTATGCTATTTTCATTAAACATTATTTTTTTTAACTTTTGTTGTACTTTGTTCGTAATTTTGGTGGTTTCTCTTTGTGATTAAGGCTTTTTGCGAAAATCAACGAGCTGTCTCACAGGCACCGTTGGTAGCGTTTGATAAAAAAAGTTATTATGTTCGAGCAAAAACATATATTTCACTCTGAAATATAAATTGATAATTCTATCACCTAGTTAAATTGAAACAAACAAGTAATAAAACAAAAAAACAATCAAAGGAATTATATATATTTAGTCTTTATGGTAATGAGCCCATCGCATATTCGAATTATGTGTAAATCGTAAGTTATAAAATAAAAGTTCATACTTTCTTTCTTGTGTCTTATTGAAAAAGTATTTCGAAAAATAAATGATTGTGTTTTTTTTACCAAAAGTGTTTGACGGAAATAAAAGTATACAATAATAAATGATGTTAAACAAATTAATTGACTTATAGTCTTTTCTTGTCCGTAATTCGAACGAATATTTCACAGTTGTTATTGATAACAGCAAAAAACAAGACGTTGTTTTATCATTCAGGCCTAAATGTATGATACTATAATGAAAGTTTAGAGGAATAGAGTGACTTTATTCTCACACCGACGAATTATTTCAAATGTTTGCCCAAATCCTGAGCGCTAAGGAGGGACAACCATTACTTTTGAACTTTTGGAGTATTTTGGTTTGACTCGAAAAGGGTCGTTTGACTCGAAAAGGGGTCGTTTGAGTCGTAAAGGGGTCATTTGAGTCGTAAAGGGGTCGTTAAAGGGGTCGTTTGAGTCGAAAAGGGATCGAAACCACAACATCCCGCACCAAGAGTAGTCGTTCTTAATGTACTACTGAGCTAATCGAGTTTGGAACACGAAGTGCAACGTATTCACTGACATAGAATCATTTAATTTGTTACGGTATTTCAGCTAGAGACGTGAACGGATGCATTGGAATGAAATGCGTTTTTTAAAAAATGTGTGCCCCTGTTTTAACCCGTAGCCTGCTAATAAAATGTCGTCTGTTTAAACTGTCGTCTTCCTAGATTTTAAAATTCGTCAAAATCGCCCAATATTTGGAGAAACAATTGGCCGAGTGTCAAACAGTTACACGGTGTCTCAGGATTCAAGCTGTTTGTTTAATCTGGATTCAAGCTGTTTGAAATTCCATCACGGTCGCCCTTAGCAGGCTAAAGGTTAAAGTGTACGAATATGCTCAAATACAAATTACGAATTCGAATCCAGATACATGCAGCTAAGATAAACGTTTTACTACATATAACATTCCTTTAGTACTAGAACCCGTTGCGTGTCCAATTAAATTCTTAATTAACACTGTAGCAATCTAAGATTTCAGTAATTTAATAAAATCAAAATTACATCGAAATTTCTAAGGAAGTCTTTGGGATATCAATAGCATCTGTTTGAAGTAAATGCATACATTATTCGCTTTATCTGAAAGTTTTACGAAAGGCTCAGAGTGGCTTTATATGAATATGTCATTAATCTTTATGGCGCCCAAAATGTATCGTCTGCACATCAAGTCGTCTATCTAATTGTTCAAAGTGGATATGTCTTGAATTTTAAATCAACATCAGGATGCCAAACAGTTTGGATCCTGATTAAGCGGCAACATAATCAGTGTTTCATCTGGATTAAAACTGTTTGCAAAAGTATCATCAAGTCGCCTATGATGGCGAAAGGGATACTCGTTAAACCTCAGGTATTCTAGAAAGAGGTTAAAACTGTCCTTGTTTCTAAAATGACGTCATAATAAAACTGATGACAAATTTTAAACTAATGACATTTTTTAAAATTATATTCCTTGTATGTTTGTTCGAACTTTCATGGTTTCAAATATTTACCCCTGTACACAACTAGGCAGTAATATTATAATCAATCAAATTTGAAAATGAAAAAATGGGTTGTTAAGCATTATCTTTAGTTAAGTTTAAACATTAGTTTCATCTATTTCATTAGGTACGGCCCTCGCCGGGACATTTAATATATAATATATTACTTTTTCAAGCAGACAACTCTGTAGTAGAAACCGATTAAACCCTCATTTGTTTCCATTAATTCTGAGACAAGGGACCTATTATCATGGAACGACTCGATTATGATAGCACAACTCTGTTTGTTGTT
This sequence comes from Nuttallia obscurata, assembly GCA_032358795.1. Lineage (NCBI taxonomy): Eukaryota > Metazoa > Mollusca > Bivalvia > Cardiida > Psammobiidae > Nuttallia > Nuttallia obscurata. The sequence goes on along the minus strand of JAULCC010474719.1, from coordinate 222 downwards.
ATGTAGGTCTGTTCAATCATGACATAAGTTATGGTACCTAAGAGACCATGGACCTGTCATATAAAAAACCGTACGGTTAAAATTGGCGTTACGTGATAAGTCATGTCGGATGTTTTGTCAGTTGAGCCGGTATTCCTAAATCTTCATTTACATGAATAAGAGGTCAGACGGATTTCCTTTTGTCAGTACAAAGATTCAAATAACTCCAAAGGGAATGTCGTT
>JAULCC010474608.1:0-10970 GCA_032358795.1 Nuttallia obscurata | reverse complement strand
TTCATAATTATATTTTTTCGGCACAATATAGCCTTTGTGTGCTGACGTGCCGTAAAACCCCATTTCACTCACTCACACTTGCCTGTTGACCAAGACATATCTAACCCTTTAAATCTGATAAATTGAGTATAATTTTTTTAACATGCATAGTTCAAGGTATAGCTTAACTTGAACATTAAGAAATGCTGTCAGGTAAGCCATTCCTCAACAAATTTAAAGTTATACATTTTGTTATTAAATTTCACACGTATATTAGTCAAAATACAGCAGCCTATTATTAAATCTTTCTTGTTTCTCTTGGATTTCCATTTTTGCCTACATTTTGGTCACAAAAAATACAATTTTGTGTAAAACATGTAGAGCTATGTAGGCAGTGAGTGCTAATTACAAATTAGTGGATCAGAGTAAAACCAGTAGTGGCTGCAATGTGCAATCTGTTTGATGAATGGTGCAATATTTAATGTAAACTATGGATTATTAAAAGACCATTTCCTTTCTGAAAGTGAATGTTATGCAAGAAAATTAAATGTTTTGAAGTAAATGTTATTTGATTGTGTAAAAGACTGCTGACTTTGAAGAAATCTCAGATAATTTTGTAGTAAAAACTTTTAGTTAATTAGCCTTTTATTTGCAATTATCTGATATCCTCTCTGTTCCTGGATTTTGGCCAGTTAATTTGCAGTCTATCTATTATACACTTGTGGCATCTGACTGATGGATATGTCTGCTTTAAATTCAATTTTCTAAAGTCATCTATTATTATTCAGAGAAGTTTGTAAAACATTTTACTAAAAATTGTAAATGATTATGGCTAAATCAGCACATTTCCTTAGACTAGCTTAGTTTTAGAGTTAAATGAAACCTCTCCAAGTTGAAGACATTGCCTTCTGGGAAACCTCGTTACAGCAATGCCTTCTGCATTTAGGTATAAATGAATTTGAACATTAAGAAATGCAGTCAGGTAAGCCCAATTAACTCAACAAATTTATAGTGCTACATTTTGTTATTAAATTTCACATAATTCTGTAATTTATCTTTCTTATTTCTCTTTGACTTCCTACAAAAGTGTTACACTCCACTTGAATATAACCCGTATTCCAGTTGTTATTAAATGTCTATTTTGTAAAGTAATTGTGTTTGAAATTATTGCAAAAATGATTGTTGATTGATTGATGTTGGGTTTAACGGCACTGCCACACTTATCAAAAATGATTGTAGAAAACAGATGACATCACTTTGCACATGATAGCCATGTGATCAGAGCCAGTAACAATGTTGGTCTCTATCACCACACCATTTTGTCTAATATAAGGTAACAATTCTTGCATGTGTTAGTTTGTTTTAATTTTAACTTAGTGTTTCACAATAAATGATTGAAATTACAAGGACTAAAAGTTTGACACACAAAGAGATGAAGCAATGGACTTCTATTGGTATAGGTCAAGGCAGGTAAATGTCATCAGGTTAATTTACATGAAATTTCTCTACTTCAAGTGGCACAGAACCTTTAACCCTTAGCCTGCTAAGGGCAACCGTGATAGAATTCTAACAGCTTGGATCCAGATTAGATGTCGAGTAACTCGACATTTAATCCAGATCCAAGCTGTTTGACACTCGCCTTATTGTTTTACCAAATATTGGGCGAATCCGATGGATTTTAAATCCAGGCAGACGACAATTTAAGCAGACAACAATTTTTTCACCAGGCTAAGGGTTAAAGGTGCTTTGTAATAATAATATGAAGTAGACTTGAAGAGGAGAAATGTAAAGGCTTTAAACATAGAGGTAACAAAGTCTTTATTTATAAGTAAAAAACTGTGTGAGTTGTCACTGGTTTGATTATTCTTTGTCTGCCCCTTATAAACTAGGTCTTTACTGTTTGTTAATGATGTTTACCATCACTGTCTGTCAGTAGAGCCATTGTTGTCTGTAACTGGTTCAAACACTTGGTCAAAGTTATATCTGGTATTGTGCTCATGGGAATTAATTTTTAAGGGGTGCACCTGCCTCTTGTGGAGCCGTTTTGTCGGCATCTTAAAATACATTTACCACCAGAGACTTGATTTATTTAATAAAAAAGTAAGTTTGTTCTTTTAAAAGGTGTCATGTATTCTTCGCTGGACCTGTCTGGTATATTTCATTGATAGTCCTGGAACTGCACAGATTTGTCATTGTAGGCCATATATTTTGGTGTTTTCATTGGGTAGGAAGAACATACCAAGTGACCTGAAAAAACAGCAATGGCTGCCTGGGTTTGTTATAAGAGAGAAGGACCAAAAGTGTATACAGTGTATATGAGAGTTACAGTTCCTTCAGTGTTTTTATTACTTAGACATGCTGACACAATTTCTCTCGTAAGCATATTGCTGGGGCAGACCGACACCCACTCAATTTAAAGAGATGTTTTTACAAGCTATTTTATTACATCACTTACAAACATGTAACAAACTTAATTGTGTTTGAAGCAGAACTCTTTGGTGGTTCAAACAGTTCTTCTTTACATGCAGACCTTTATTGATGATGATGTGTGTTGTATAGGTATAATGTGGGCAGTGAACACTTGGATTTGGTTATATTGATTCTTGTACTTACAGACTAGAGTGCCAATTCTAAATTCACAGTAGACCCGAGGGTCCAAGATTATGAAACATTATCTCCAAATGGGATTAACATTTTAAATCTATTTCAGTTGAGCAATTACAGGACCATCATTGTCCTCTTGTTCATCAGTTTTTGACACAAATGTTCAGATTGAAAACATGTGAGTCTGCATAAATTAAATCTAGATCAACATTGGTTTTTACACAAGAAATACTTTCCCATGTCAAACCAGTTTATTTTTGTTTGCTTGAAAGATAATACACCCTCATTTATATTCATGAGCTGCAATAGTAAAAGTTTTCACCATACTTCTATCACAACAAAATAGTATTGTTTGAACCTTTGACAGCAAGAATTGATCTTGACTCTACATGTATCACTTTTTTCGCCTTTGGAAATAAGGATATTATCCTTATCACCTGGACTGTGAAACTTTTATTTTTTATGGAAGACGTTGATTCAGATTTGAGGGAAAGTTTATGCATTCAGGGAGAAAGTTTATTCAGGTGGTGGGGGGTCATAATGAGTAGATTGATTGCTTCTTAAGGAAGAGGGAGAGAAATATGAGATGTTAAAATCGTACAGTTAAATGGTGCCAACTCATTGTTCACATGGAATCTTATTTAAAATTACATACACAGAAGTTGCTGCTATGAATTAAAGACATTCCAGAGGCTAAATTTGATGGACATTTACATGGGATTTACATTACAAAGAGTTCCCTGGTATTGGCTGGTTTTATATGCTGGTATGGTTCTGTGGTGCTGGACTGGTTCTGTAGTGCTGGACTGGTTCTGTGGTGCTGGACTGGTTCTGTGGTGCTGGACTTGTTTTGTTGTGGTTGACTGGTTTTATTGTTTTATTGTGTTCCATGATAGAGGACTTGTTTCTTAGCAATGTAAGTGCATTATTCATTTGGAAAGCTTAGGATTTTCTGTAAAAATTTGAACAAACATTGCAAATAATGCATGCTCTGTTACAGATTTGATTAAGGTTTACAGATTTTGTGTTGCTACAAATTTCCTTGTTAAGTTTGCTTGTCATTTTTAGTCTGATCTTTCTCCAATTGAAAGCTTCGGTTTGGGTCTACAATTTCTATGTCTTCTATTTAAACAAAACAAAGCCAGTTAAATCACATAATCCACTGAATGCTTGAAACAAGATGCCTAAGATTCACAGACAATATAGACCCAGATCAGTTTTAATGGCTGATTTGTGGGTTGAGGGTCTATGTTTCTTACAAAGTTAAAAATGGACTTAAAGTATTTAGGAAAGGTTAAACATGTCAATTTTAGAAAACTTGTTTAATAATCTCTGTTTTAAATGACCACCCATGAGAAATCATGTATTCATTATGTGTCACTGAACACCATCGAATAAAAAGTGTTACAGTCAAAATGTTCTATGATGTATCTCACTAATGTGATGTAAACAAAGGTTAATTCATGGGTCTACTAAACTGCTAACTAAAGGTGACATGTTTTTATAAAATTGAAGAAATTGAAGAATTAAGATAAAAACAAGATATAATGCCGACAATGTCGCACAAATCTACACTACAGCAGTTTTTGGTGTGTACCTTTAATACTTATGAGTTTTTTTGTACAGCTGAGTTGAATGTTGGTGTGTACCTTTAATACTTATGAGTTTTTTTGTACAGCTGAGTTGAATGGTTGGTCCATCATGCAGTGTTGCTATCTCTCAATGGATATATTGTGGTTAAGTCTTACACTGGTCTTAGTCTAGTGGGGGTCTCAGACTAGTCTTGTACCTTCCTGCAAGTGCTTTATATACCACATAAATACTTGGACTGGAGGCATTAGTTGAACTATTCTACCTTGCTGGATTATAGGCAAGCTGCATGGGATTAGGTATTGGAAATTATTTCGGAAGATTTATAGTTTTTGGAAGTCATTGAACTGAGCCCATGATTATGACAGATACTTTCAGTGAATCATATATTTTGATAATTAGATATTATTCTCAGATTTGATAGGATTTTCATTCCAGTGTAGGTAAGTTTTAGATGCAAATATTTAATGCATATTTTTTCTTACTTGATTGTTATTGTGAATTTAAGTGGGAAACATGTTATTGAGAATTTAAGTGGGAAATTAATAGGCTGAAGTTTTTTTTATTCATATCAGTGTCTACTTAGAGTAAATTTTTTTAGCTCAGTTATTAACTATTTGATTTTGTTATTTTTACAGCAACATTCAAATGATGATTGTTTTATGTGATCATGAGAATGTTTAGCATCATAAATAAGAAAAAGAAGGTGGCTGTAAGAAGGTATGCTCTTGAATAGGCTGAACAACAGAACTGTTTCATTATTTAGGACTTTGTTTTTGTATTTCAAATTTTAATTACTACTTTTTATTATTTCAATTAATAATGTCAGGTATAAATGTTCAATTTTGTGTTGTATGGCTTATTAGTAACTCTTGAATTGTAAGTTTTATTTATAACCTCTTTAATTCTGGAAACATGCACGCTAGGTATTAATTAAGGATATTTTAAACGGTATATTTCTGTGGGATTGCGCATTGCTCACCTCAGAAAAATAGTTGTCAATAAGAAACTCACTGTAGTATTTGTCTGATGGAAACTCACTAGTTGTGTCTTTTGGAAACTCAATAAAATATTTGTCTATTGGGAAATCACTTAAGTATTTGTCTATTTGAATTTGTCTTTTTGAAACTCACTTAAGTGTTTGTCTATTGGTTACTCACTAAACTATTTTTCTTTTTGGAAAATCACTAAAATGTTTGTCTATTCCTACTGGAAACTCTTTAAAGTATTTGTCTATTGGAAATTCACTAAAATATTTGTCTGTTTGAAAGTCTTTAAAGTATTTGTCTGTTGGAAACTCACTAAAGTATTTGTAAATTGGAAACTTACTTAGATATTTGTCTATTGGAAAATCTGTAGTGTTTGTCTATTGGAAACTCACTACTAATATAGATAGATAGTTTTATTCATACAAAGGCCAATGGCCAATCAATACAGATAATAGATACAAAACATTATAGATTGGACTTTTCTTTATAGGTTTAGGTGAGACATTTAAAAATTCTGAACTTTGGGGTTGTAAAAACCGTCTGCCTTCCATTTGAGTTTTTTGGGTTATTCAGTTATAACAGGTAATCAACTGTTTTCTTATCCTTTATTAGAAACACACTCAGTTTAAATTTTATCAAAGCTTTTGTTTTAAATTTACTGACAATAAACAGATGGAAAAAATGTCTGAGTTGCATGTAGACATGTTTTTTATTTCACTCTTTGAAGTCAGACATATCTGATAACTTTATTGCAGTATCTTTTTGAAGTCATGAACATGTCTATTTTAAAAACTTGGTTTGATCCTAAACATACTTGTTTCAAATCTAAGCATTATAAGCACTGTACAATAATGGTCTGGTTTTCAATAAAGATGTTGGAACGATTAAGGAAAGGAGTTTAAATCTTGTGTTTTATTCTCAAGCTGTAATGGAATATATTAATTCATGCAGTTTGTGGTTACTGGTGTATAAAATTTGGTTGAAAAACTAAGTCAGTATATATTTGTATGCAGTTAAACCCTTGAAATGTTAATTACTAGATCAGGCCCTGCTTTTACTGAACTTCTCACATTGAGCTGGAACTTTATCTCAAATGCATGCTTAACACATTTTTACTCAGATGAGTTTTCACTGGAAAGAAATAACATCTTCTTAACTAAACTTCTGAATACTAGTAAACTCTGTTGAGCAAGCAGATGTTTTCCATTAGGTTTAAAGGAGTGATTGTTTCCAATATCACTGGCTGAATTGTAGAGACAAACCATACTTTTTATCACTAGATACTTTTGGTGGAAGAATTATGATCAAAAATGTGGTTAAAACATAAACACAGCCACCATCGCAGCAGATTTGAGCCAGCTATGTAATTTTCAACCGAGGTTGTTAAGAAATGTCTCATTAGATATATCTGCAAATTGGTCAACTTATTTTGAGTTATTCATTCCATTTCACATGGATATCTTTGAATATTTCACTTCTAATGAAAATTTTAAGGTAAAACTATTTTTTAACAAAAAATAAATGTGTACTTGATTATGTCGAAGGAGATTCTTAGGTGAGTTATTATTGTAGCCAATTTGTTGTGTTGTGTCTGTGATAGATGCATTTATTTTATAATATTAGTTTTAGATTTTGTTATTATGCCCCACTGAATATTCATAACTGACTAATTGATTTATAAATATATGTATGCATTGGTATTGCTAAAAGTAGTTGTTTTCATTTTTGCATAAATTTCACCAACGCTGGATACCAACTATACACTACTGTACTACTGTATTGGTGGGTATCATGGACTGGGAAAATCTCATAACCGTGAATAATGAATGAGATAGTTTCATTGGTTCTGCAGGGATCCAGCCAATAAAAATTTTGTTTTATCTCTATGGTTTATTTATAAGTCAAATTGGTTGCCTCAATGTGTGATTTTTTCTAAAGCATGTATGTTTGTTTCTATATAATAAAAAATAAAAACCAGATATGATGTTATGTACATGATTAAAGTATTTATTCAAACCTTGCGATTTGATTGGAAGAAGAGTTGTCTCCCTACTTCATTAATTTTTTTAAGAATACAAGATTTTGTCAGTTATTGGTCCCTCGATACTTGCTGAGGTATTACAGAAGAGTCACTGTTTAATTTCACAGATCAAGTTAATTCCCATTTTTGTTAAAAGTAACCCATTATTGTTTCTTCAGCTCAAACTCATACAATTCACTGATCAAGTTAACTCCCTTTTAGCTAAATGTTATTCTTTGATGTTTTTTCAGATCAAACTCAAATATTTTACAGATTAAATTAACTCCCTTTCCGTAAAAAAAAGAAGCTCATTTCATTGTTTCCACAGTTCTCATACATTTCATAGATAAAGCTAACTCTCATTCAGCTGAACATAATTTTATGATGCTTCTTCAGCTCAAAGTCATACATTTTACAGATCAAGTTAACTCCCTTTTTACTAAAAGTAACTCATAATTGTTTCCACAGCTCAAACTCCTATATTTCACAGCTTCAGTTAACTCCCTTTTGGCTTAAAGTAGCTCATCATTGTTTCTTCAGCTCAGACTCATCAATTTAGCTGATGAAAATTATTTTACTCAGTGTCAGTAATTGATTAATTACAGTTCACAGATGGTCATAAATTTAGCAAGTAAAAATCACATTAAAGCTGATCCTGTTTGGTATATTTATCTCATGATTTGACCCAGACTCGTATGAATAAAACCTATAATTTTACAGACATTGGATAGAAAACCTAATCTGATGTATTAAAGCAATTTTCTTGGCTATTATGTCTAAGACAATCTTGTAAATCCAATTTTTAAACATAGACTTTATGGCATCATATGATTGTTTGCACTTGTGTCAAGTTTCATGTAATCTGGTCTTGACAGACATATCTTCCCTTGGTAATGTCTGAAATTTGGTAAATTCATAGCTGGACATCATTTCTTGGCAATATGTTATAGCTTAAGCAGATTGGCCATGGTTGGCAGGCCTAATCTGTTCGCCAAATTAATGAACCCTACTTTTATAGGTTAACCTTTTTGCCAAACTGATGAACCTGTACCAAAGAACACAGAAACAGGTGCAGCTTTATTAAACTGAAAGATTAAGGAGGATTATTGTAGTCATCTGATAAGAGTGTGAATGAAAGCAGTGTGAGATCTAGGCTAATTGTGTTTACAGAGGGGAAAATAAATGGCAGTCTGGTAGTAACCCCGTTCATTCAGTTGAATGTTACTCGTTGTCTTGCCATGCTTGCATGAGGAGGGCCTATATTTTCATTCATAAGATTCAGCGTAACTGTTATCTTGGGTATTTTGTTGGTTGGAGATGTCACGGGCCTTGGGTTTATAAGACAGACCTGACCCCATGATGGCATGATCCAGGGTAATTGAGGTGATATATTACACTGACTGTGATTTATGGGTGCACAGTTATTGTTAGGCTGGTTATTTTGTTTATCTTGCATTTTGTTGAGGCCCTGCTGTATCGCTCAGAGAGTTTGATTGTGATTGGCCAATATGTCCATGGAAATATTAAATATTTGTAATGAGTAATATCATAAATTTATCAAAACATTAAAATATGATTTTATTGAAACTTCAAAAGCTAAAAATGTTCTGTTAAATGATAAAGAGAAATGAAAAACTACCCATGAACATTATGAAGATTTTGGATTGCTATTATCTTTATGAAACATTCTGTCTGAGATACATGTAGAAACATTGTAGTTGTGACCATAGAAACATAACTGACTCTGTATAGCCTATAAATCACTGTTTGAACCTCAGGATCTATTTTCAAATTACATATCAAATTGTGTCAGTGTTTCGGTAATGATACATAATGACTTCTTTAACATACCATAGGTACTGAGAACACGTATATCATTCAATATAAAATAAAGATATCCTATTTTTGGTAATGAACATTAGCGGCGCTATTTTTCTTTCCAGATCATTAACAGTTGATACTTGATAACAGTTTCTACATATGGGTAATCAGATGATCTGGAATGTTTGCAGCCATTTGAAAATGTTATCTTGAAAATGGAAGAAACTTCATACATTATATGATTAAATTGATACATGCCTTAGCTTTAAGGTCACCTTTGAGTCACCTGAATAAAGACATGCTAATTAAATAAAATGTTCTCTTGACATGCACACTCATATTACTAAAATATACATGCATGGCACAATGAGAAAATATATATTCATTGTATTGAGAGTTTTTAAATAGTAAGGGTTAGGGGATATTGCATGTAAATATATTTACTCCTTTTTATAAAAGGGACTGTTTTATATTCACAAATTATACACATGGATATAGCACTTTGTGGTAAAGAAGACATGCTGATGAGCCAGGAAAGGAATCATACATAAATACTTTAAAGAAAGAAAAATGCAAGTTACATTTTGTGTCTCTTAATACATACATGTCTATAATTGAATGTCATTGTTGAATTGGTTGGGCTCAGTAATAATTTATTATACTCTCTTTACTATAAATCATATTGAAATGCAGCAGTGAACAGCATTCTCCCTAATTTCAGTGCATAAGCTAACTTTCCATTATATGGGGATGCTTAAAAAAGATGATGCAATCGATTAAAAAAAACCTTAAATTGCCAGAACCTTTTCAAATCCATCTATTAAGCAGAATCTAATGGAATCCACCTGAATGATCATATACAATTATGCTACCATTAATGACTGAAATGAAGATTGACTTTGGAATGATTTGATTGAATTGTTAATAATAATTGATGATATTTACTTGTATTTCTTGATTTCATCTATGAAATAAGATAAATTGATCACATTGCCATACTGATAATGATCAGAGTATTACTTCCCTTTGGTGAATGGTATGATTGCTTGTGATTGATGTGTTTAGGCACACTGAAAATATCTATACATGATAAAACATCCCCAGCTTGAGTTAACTTACTCAAGGGGTGTAATATTAGATATAGAACAAAAATTTTAATCATTAGGTCAAGGAAAGGAATACACATTCTTAAAAGCTCAGCTTGACTATACTTGTCTATAGTTTTCAGGCTAAACAATGGCAACTTTCTCAAAAATTATCAATTATATTTCTGTTTTATATGCAAATTATGATTATATTTACTTCAACAAAAGACTGAAGTAATTGTGTGTGTGTTTTTGGTAGACAAAGATCTTCTTGTAGTTCATGTACCTTTTAAGCAAGTCTTGAATGGTCATTAAATAATTTTTTTACTAGAATTAATAAAAAAATTGCCAGTTAACATATTGTATCCAACTAAATAACAGGTTCAGAGAATTAATGATAGAAATTAATGATTTTTTTAAGTTTCATGGCATTTTAATGGACCCTAGGGACCTCCTAATAATGACCTTTTCCTACAGGGGTATGCTTATGCACACATTTTTATATAAAGATTTTTTCTATAAGAACATTATCCTTATCTATTTTCAGGCAAAAAAAGATGATAATATCCTACTAAATTCCTGAAGGGCAGCTGATGTCAGCTTCAGTGTAAGGTATGTCTTTCATAAAAATTCATCTGTTTCTATTACACATTTACACATACCCTTTCCTTCAGAGATATTACAGAACTATCAACATCAAATGGGGTATGTTAGTGATGAAACTTATTTCACTAACAAATCATTAAGAGAACTGAAAAGTTTTACATTTCATACATCATCGCAGGTTTGGGCCTGTGGCATAGGTAGGTATGTACAAATATTAACCTTTGTCACTTTTATATCATTTACTGGATTTACTATACAATGAGTGTTAAAACTTTG
>JAULCC010474497.1:0-10970 GCA_032358795.1 Nuttallia obscurata | reverse complement strand
AAATGTCTGCATAACATATTTTGCATGTTGGATTATCGTTGACACCTTCCCGAAATCCAAAATATTTCCATACCTTTTAGCGGTAATTTTTTGGAGGCACACGCAAACGAATTTCAGCTGAATCAGCCATTGCGAATATGGACGAGTTTGGAATGACCCAGGTTACATTGCTTTAAGTGCAATTTTTTAAAGAAAAGAAAAACCTTTAAAAACAATGGCAATATTTTTACTACTATTTAACTGGACTGAAGAAACAATTTGGAAAAATCATTGTCAAAATTACTCATATAAAGTCGTGTTTTTCTTCTTAACTTCTTTGGTAAACTTTAGTACCAAATACAGTTTCCTGATCGAACTCGCCGAATCCTGCATGCGCCATGTGCTAAATGAAATCTGATTGGCCTAGCAGATAGCTTTAACCAATCACCTGAGGTCTAGCTTAATTAACCATTGTTTACGGACGTGTTCAGCATCAAGGTTTGTAAATTTCAAAGTGAAGACATTTGTGTAACAAAAGGTAAAAAATTGAATCGAAAACGTATGTTTCTGCATTGAATCGAATCGAATTGAGTGGAGGACTAAATATCGCAATTTTTATTGAACCGCGATCAATCGTTTCACCTCTATTTCAAACTTACAAATACTGTTCACCATCATTACCTTCAACAACAAACAAGAGTACTAAACTCTGTCAAGTTTTTTTTAATACAAATCATAGCCCTTTGTCGAATTAGATTATACATTGAATCTGGGTAAAAATCTGTAATTGACCCCAAAAGTTGAGCGTGCTGTCCTCCAACAGCTCTTGTTTAATTACTTATCCTGTCCTCTGTTACATCAAACTCTTACATCAAAGAGATATATAAAGTCTTTTTGGACTTGAATCCTTGATTCTTTTCTTTTTCACTGGGTTATGTTTCAGTTTTGTTTATTTTTTTTTCTCTCCTTATCATTCCATCTGATCCACATCTTCTTGTACGCCGAAAGCTTTTCCCTATACTTTCTTTTAGCCTCGCGCCATTTCTGTCGCTGATTTACAGATTCAGCTCTAGTCCTTGGACCTTTTGAGGTTGAGCAATCTTGTCCTAGAGTTGATGTTTTTGCACAATTATTGTCATTGCATTCTCTTTTCTTCTTTTCTCTTAACTTTTTCTGCCTTAATTTCGCCTTTTCTCTCAGGGCCTGCAGTTTTTCTTGATCTGATTTTACTTCATCTCTGTACGCTTTACTTTTGATTTTTTGTTCATCTAGGTACGCCTTATATTTCTTTGGATTGGTTGTTTTAGACATTGCCTGTATGCCGTGGATGGATTAACCTGTAATTATTAAAGACATTTGAATCAAAGGACAACACAGTTTAAAACATACTGTAGGTGTGACAAAACAATAAACATTAGCGATGTTTACTGCATACTGTACACATCATACATAAAAGTAGGTTACTAGGTAAAAATTTAGCTCAAGGTTAATGAATTCTCTGCAAGCGAAAGTGTTCAAGTTGTCCAAATTCGACATAAAAAAGGTAGGTCACCAAGTCAAAATCTAGGTCAAACTTAAATTCTGCATGCAAAATTGTGCAAGTGGTCTAAATTTCAAGGCTGTAGCCAACCATCTCAAACAAGATTCATTTATAAAATAAATTTTCAAAATCACTGATCTATCTATAGGTTACTGTCACTCACAGACTGTTGCTCCTCAAGCAGACTTGATCGTTTGGCTGACGTGTCACACATTGAGGATGAGGTATTTGGTTTTTTCTGACTGCTTGGGCTCTGAGATTCAATGCCCACTAGTCTGTCGGCCTGAAATATGAACCTTTATTATGGGAACATTTTATTTCATACATGATTGTATTATTTCAAAACAAAAGTCCCCTAGGTTAAAGGTTTTTTGGGTTCATCCTCTCTCTCAGCCAATAAGAGATTATTTTAATTTTCTGGCAGTATAGTAGACAGAAACTGAAATAAAACGTTCGCCGTCCATGTCGGCCAAGCCAAAGTGGTGGTAAGGCTGGTAACATTTTTACATCCTTTTAGGGGCTAGACTGCTTCCTTTTGCCAAACACAGCATTCAAAGATTTGCACATGTATACATGTACAGTATGTATTAAGTTCTGCACAAATATATAAAAAAAATATGCATGCATATATTTTTTTACAGCATTTTTTAATCAAACTGAACCCAGCCATAAAAAAAGTGAATAAAATTACAAATCCCTACCTCAAAAATATTTATTAATATAAGTTTACACAATTAGGCCTAAAAAAAGGTTTGTTTCTGGTGACATGGTCTTAAAAAGAAGGGGTTTGTAGGTCGGAATTTTCATATTTCAATTTGCATTGACACCTGGGATATGTTGTAACAACATGACTGGTTTTTTTGTCTCTAAGGCTGTAATTAAGTGTATTCAATGATTTATATATCATTGGTCTGTTATGTATTAATATTCCTAAAAGTACATGTATATAACATTTTATTTTGCACATATTGTGACATTCATTTTGAAGAGTTTATTTTTTTTATTTTATGACCCTAAAAATTGTTTACATCGGCCGTAAAAAGACAAGTGTCCATTTGGTATGACACCTGAAAGAAAGAATTCATTTTTTATAACTTACAATTTTTAGTGTTAATGAACCCATTGGATGTTCAGTTCACGGACCATATTTTCGTTAAAATCACATCTATTAAAAATGAAAATTTGCTTTTATACCCTGTAGTTTATTCTACAAATTAAGATAGAAAGATGCAGTCTAGTGCCATAAAAGGGGATGAAAAATGAGGTTTGCCTGGGAGGGGACCTTACAACTGGGTCATGGGAAATCCTTTTCGCAGCCAGCACAGCAGTAAAATTAGATTACAAAAAATCTAAGAAAAATCCCTGAAAATTTTACCTCTATTTTTGGCAAAAGAAGCCCAAATTTAAAAGTGTCCATTGTGTAACACTAGCAAAAAAAAAGCATTGTCCTCAAAATAACACTAGCAACAGAACCACAGAATCTTACCAATTTATATGTTTATTTTTTATTTTTTTATTGGTCATCTGCTAAATAAGGACCATTGAAATACCTTAGGTGCAAACAGTCCAAATAAACTATTAATTGACTTGTTAAAAGCCTTCAAACAGTATTCCGTCTATCAGTCACGTTATCACAATAATATATTCAGTCCATATCATAACACTAGCAAAACATTTCTGTCCATTAATAACGTTATCAAAATTATGAATTGTCTTCTAAATAACGATAGCAAATGAATTTGAGTCCGTAAAATAAACAATCGTAAGAGTATTAACTGAAATATAAATTGTATTTGTTTTCATTTGCAAAGTCGGTATTGGTTGTGCAAATAAATGTTCTGAGAATTTGAAAAAGTACAAACACACAATAAATTACATCAGAATATCATCGAACACAAGTCATCATTGCTAACGTCATCTTTTTCTGTCGTTATCAACAATGGACAGAAATATTTGTAACATTTTTGACAGCTAATTGTTGTTTTATTACGCTACTGAGATCTGTTTTACATACCTGCCTGGGCCCTGCCACTTTGGTTCACAGAATGAATCATGGGAAATCACACGCAATTCGCGAGTGATACAGTAATTTTCCATTGCAATCGTTATCGACAAACCGGACAGAAAAAAATTTGGTAATGATAGCAAAATAATTATCAAACCTGTTGATAGTAAAAACCGTTGTAAGATTGTTCTAAATGGTAGAAAACCTTTGGTGTTGAATTAATTCCCCTGCCGATCGGTAATTTACGGAAATCTCAGCCATAAGCTAAATTACAAATTAGTGACAGGTGCGATCGTTAAAAAAGACATTGGGACGGAAAAAACAGGCTATCGACGTATGTTCATAAAAAATGTTATAAAATGAAAAATAAAGAATTTTAAACACACAAACCTCTAATTTTTTTCATATAATTATGAACAATAATGGAGCGTACCAGAGATGCTACCTTGTTATATTTGCATTTCTTATTGTTATATAAGTGTATACAAACGACCTGTTAATATTGACAGGAGCTTTCTCCGTCTCGTGTTTTTGTCATTTGATATACATTTTCAAAAAATAAACGCCAGGGAACTACTGAACTGATCCTAAATTTTATTTGGTTTATTCAAAATTATTAAATTAGACAAACTTTAAGTAAATTATGACAAAATTTATACTCTGCAGTAAAAATACAGCATTTGGGTTACTTTCCATCATGTAACATTAGCAATAGATAATAATGAAATCTGCCATATTCTCCCAAAGGAATTAGCAATAAGAAATCCTTGATAATTTGCAGAAGTAATTATTAAATCATTATAAAAACAATAGTAAAATAAATTTAAAAAATGGAGTCACCATACTTTTTTTGTATACAGCCTATTTCAATTGGGATCTTTGATACATTTTTCCAATTTCATATGAAGAAAAACACATTTTCAATTTCTTTCAATTTATATTTATAGACATAGTTTAGGGTTTTGGTACACCCTAACAAATGAGTAAACTGGGAGAATTTACAGAAAAATGGCAAAATCAGCGAATATTATGTTAGGAAAAAGGGGTAAAAATGTCGATTTTCTGAACGAATCTGCCTATAAATGTGAATAATTTGAAAACTGCCAACAAGAACTATTTCAAACTTCACATTCATAAAAATGACGTCATATACTATTAGAAAATGTAAAATGAATAAGGTGTCAAATGCTATTTTTCAAAATATATATCAGATGTAAATTTACCATAATTTGGATTTATTCGAAAAATATTTTAGAAATAAATGAAATATTACATTTCCATCATTATACTGCAATCTATCATGTTGAAACTGCCACAGAAACTGAAAAACTGAAACTGTTTTATTTAATTAAAAGCCTTATTTCTAAATAAATATTAAATGGCGTTGTACAGTAGAACAATAAAAGTACATACATGTAGATAGAAAATCACATATACAGGCCAAATGAACAACAAATAAACACGTGTAACAGTTCTGTTAGATGAACCGGAGCATTGCCTATGAAACAGTTATACATTGTACAAAGTATTTTAAAATTGGTCCTAGCTTTAATTAGTAACCAGTGCAGTTCATACAAAGAGTCTTTGTAACTATGGTATTTTCCACGTTTCAAAACAAGTTTAGCGCAGATATTCTGCATATGCTGTAACTTCTGTAACTCGCTTTCTGAAATTCCAAACAATATAGTGTTTGCAATAATCCAAATGTGAGATAAATAATGACAATACTAGAATTTTTGTAGCGTCCTGAGTCAGATATTTGTGTTTGTTCTTAAATGATTTACCATGGCAGTTGTACACTTGGTTTTAACATGTGTTGAGAATTTTAGGCCCTCGTCTAAGTATGCACCTAAGTATCTTATGACATTAACATTTTGAATTTTATCTCGAGCAATATCAATTTCTTTAGTTGAACATTTACCAAGTTGGACTTTACTACCAAACATATTGAATTCTGTCTTAGTGGTGTCCATTTTGAGTTTATTGGCGTTCATCCAGTCATTGATGATTACAGCACTGTCTTCAAGTTGCTTTATAGCGTTATGTTCATTGGTCACTGAAGTTGGTCGAAAGAGTTGACTAGCAATGTAGTCATCAGCGAAGCGGTAGATAGATATGGTTGGTGGGATGACATCAAATAGGGTTCCCGCATATGTGAGGTAGAGCTAAGGACCAAGACAGCTTCCCTGGGGCACACTACATTCCAGCAATCATGGTGTTGATTCAGTAGAGTTAACACTGACGTGACAACTACGAGGTAGCAGGTATGAGTCCACCCATGCTAACACGGTACCATTTACTCCGTACTGACTGTAACACATCGAGTAGAATGTTGTGGTCCACAGTGTCGAAGGCTGCACTGAGATCAATTGCAATTAAAGCTGTCACCTCTTGTTTCTCCATACCATCTAGGAGATCATTGGCAAGTCTGAATAAAGCAGTCTCACATGAATGATGACGTCTATATGCTGATTGGTTTTTGGGTAACAAATTATGAGTAACAACATGGCTATTTAGTCTAAAGAGTGCAGCTTTTTCTATCAGTTCTGAAAGAAAGGATAAGTTGCTGACAGGCCTGTAGTTTGACATTTGGAACTCTAAACCCGACTTCTTAAGAAGGGGTCTAACAACCGCCTGTTTCCAGTGTGTTGGAAATACGCCTTTGGACAAAGATAGATTGACCAGTTTGGTTATGGTTGGTAGAAGCTCATCAAGATGTGACTAATATATGTGTGGGTAATAAGTCTAGCTCACACAAATTGGTATTTAGTTCACTAATTAGACCCTTCACCACTGTCTCTGTAAGGTCTTCGAAATTTTCTACAGGTTGAACATGTTTGACATCTGGCCTGAAACTCGGAAAATCCTGAAGTGTTTTACAAATTTTAGATATTTTGTCCATGAAAAAGTCTGTAGACTGTGGCATTGGATTTTCAGCTTTAGTACCAGTTAATTCTGAAATTATACCATTTGAATCACCTTTGGCATTTAGAATTTTATCTCTGATAACTAGTTTTTTCTCAGCATCAGTTTCTTTAGAGTATCTATTTCGTGTTTCTTTGAATTTCTTGAACTGTTCTGGCTCTTTGTACTTTCTCCAAATTCTCTCTGTTTTTCAGACAATACGCTTAGATTCCAATACTGACTCATTGAACCAAGGTTTTTGACTTCTGCATATCCTAGTTTGTTCATTTGTTGGAGCATGTTTGTCGATAACAGACTGGATTTCTGATTCAAACAAGTTAACAAAAGTATTGACATCTTCACTATCAACTGAAATCTTAGCCAAATAATCACTACAGACTGCGACAGTCTTTTTTTTTTATTTTTTGGTCTTCTACCTTCTACTGGTTATAAACAGTTTTTCATTCACATGTTTTTGGTGAGGTTAACCAGGTGCCTGTTTTTCATTTTGAAGAACTTGTCCACCACCACTGGAGTGAGGCTGCTGAACATTTCTTCTGTGCAGTTCAACTTCACATTCAGGAGTTGTTCTACCCTAAGTGTCTTCAGTGAACACCTGTAGTCTGTCTTGGTGAGCTTAAGTTGTGAAAAACCCTCTCAACCTCAGCTGTGCTCAGTGTCACTGGTAGGACACTGGTAGTTGCTATCACCTGTGCAACCAGGGGGAACTGTGCACGAAGACCTTTGTCAGCATGACTGTCTCCATAGAAAATCTGCAGGGAGTGGTCCAGACTTCTTGGTGCTGACGACATCTTTATAGTTTCAAGGAAGCCTTGCCACTGGTTGGTAAGACTCTCTGGTTCAAAGCCGAAGTGACTGGCTAGGGTCTCTATTTCCTGATCACCATAGAAAGTTGGAATTTCTTCTTGGTCTTGCATGTCTAATATGGCTATGTTTTCTATGGTGTCTGTGTCCTGGAAGTGTTCTTCGATATTTGTCTGGAGAAAGTCTAGATGTACTTTACTGAAACTTGCCGAAGGCTGACCTGCTGTGATGCCACTCTCTGTCATCAGCTTCCCTGCTTTCTGCAGCCATGGTCCATCATTGGTCATCCTGGTTTCTATGATGCGGATTGTCTTGTCAACCATAAACTTCACCATGCCTAGATGGATGTTTTTCCTCTGGAAGAAGAGAGATAGTCTGCTTACATTGGGCAGTACATCAGCAAGGAGGAGTAAAAGTCGCACATTGTCTGGAACCTTGAGACTCTTCAAATGGCCATTGTGAACAGAGTCACTGGAGATAGTGCTGGACTCCAAGTCTACAACTAAGCTCTTGTAGCTTCTAACAATGGAGGTAACTGCCTTTTCATGACTCAGCCAGCAGTGGTGTTTCGCCTGCTTGATGGTCACAGGCACTTCTTCAAACGCTTTCTGAACCTCATTCAGACTGGCTGTGTTCTTGGCACTGTACTTCTAGTATTGATGCAGATTCTCCAAGGTTTCATCCAGCTTCTTCATACCAGAAACACAGCATAGCTGTCCCTGCAGGCAAGGGCTAGTCTGTGATCCTTACAGTGAGTAGATATTATTTTCGGATTGATGTCCTTAAGCCTCTCTCCGACTCCAATCTTCTTTCCCAGAAACACAGCAGCACCATCCGACAGGAAACCTGTAATCCTGTCAACCTGCAGGTCATGATGCTCAAGCTCATGAATGATCTTTCTGGTGAGGTTTTCTGAATTGGCCATGGAAATTTCAGTGTCTGACAGGAATGAGGTCTTGACATCGCCGTTTGGTGAAATATATCTAGTGCATATGGCCAGGTGCTTCTCTGTTGTTCTATCACAGACTTCATCCACCATAAAAGAATAGGATGGGCTCTGTTTTACTTCATCTGTGACAGTTTTCTTCACTTTATCACT
This sequence comes from Nuttallia obscurata, assembly GCA_032358795.1. Taxonomy (NCBI): domain Eukaryota; kingdom Metazoa; phylum Mollusca; class Bivalvia; order Cardiida; family Psammobiidae; genus Nuttallia; species Nuttallia obscurata. The sequence goes on along the minus strand of JAULCC010474497.1, from coordinate 2,618 downwards.
CAATTTTTTCAGAAGGTCATCCACAAGGTCATCCACAACATCCCTGCTGGAGTAAGTGGCATTCTTTACCAGGCGAAGATGTGTTAGACTGTCAGAACCCACATCTATACAGATGTCAAACATATCCTTGAAGAGATCCAGTGGCAAGTTCTTCATTGTGATGAATCGTAGGACCTTAAGTGCATCAGTGATTGATGTCTTGGCTTCAGTGCTGATATTTCTGCAACTTCTGGCAACTTCTTACTAAGGGACAGGGCGACAGCACTTATGTGTTGGTCACTAATTTCATGACACTTCACTTTGTCAAGTTCCATGGTCTTGCATCCTATGTCCACCCAGGTCTTGTTACAGTTGAAGCCTGTGTTGAACTCAGAACACAGGGAGCAAATCATGGATGTTTCGTCAGCTTCATTAACTTTCACCTGTACTTTTAGCCATGGTCTTACCTTGTTGCCACTCCGGATTAAATCCCACTGTGTGAGCGCTATTCTGGCGCTTGCGAGGAGGTTCACTTGTTTCTGAAGCTGGTAATGTTTGAGAAGTGCTAGAGGTGAATGGGGTACAGTTGGAGGTTGATTCAGTGTCTTTCCCATAAGACTGACTGAAAATAAACAAAATAAAACAATTGTCAGTCAAATAGTTTATATGAAAAATATTTGATAAATTATTTCATTAATTCTACAAGATAAATTTAATTTTTAGAAATATATTTAGCTTAGTAATTCTGTGGAAGGAAAATCTTCCACAAAACTTAAAGTATTTCAATAGTATTTGTTTTATTTTATTGATAGATATCTGTTTTCAAAAGTAGCAAACTACAAAGCATGTTTGCAAAAGTATTCCCTGATGGATAAGAATTACGAATCAAAATTTTATACAAATTATAAATAAATAAAAGAAATACAAATTAAAAGTATTTTTGCTTTTTAAGTACAATATCGTTTTAGATAATGTTTAGTGTTTCCAAATCAATCAGAAATAAAAATTCCAAACGAATTTCTTAAGTTGAATTTGGTTATTTCAGTTTCTATTCTTTTCTACTTTATCAATTTTTATCCCTTCAGTGGCACCTAACCTTTCTAAAGAATTGCTTATTAATTTTCCTTATTAAACTCAGCAAAAGAAAATACCAGTTTCCTCTTGTTAGCATTTCCAATTTCTAAGAGAGAATGCTGCGTACGATCTCTAGTAGGCATTTTTGTCAATAAATCTATAAATCTAAGTCTAACAGACAGAAAAAATCGTTGTTAACTCAGCAGAAGTTAATAATGATGTGAAGAAACTGTTGTGTGTTGCACGAATGTATCAGGTCTTAGTAATTATGTCATTATTATACTGGGATGCGCAGTCGAATAAACGAGCACAGCTGTTTTTTCCAATGACAGATTGAAATCGTGTGTACATGAAACTCACTGGCATCTTTCTGTATAATGTCAACTCCTCTTCCGAGTGTTTCTGACATCTATAAACATGATGGACGACTGTTGTTTATTACTTCATAATCTCTTAATTGCTGACCATAGCTTGTGTTGTTAATGAGCCAGTATATCAATTGCCTGAGGCAAAGATTAAAATGCATTGACACAGCATATGATTTTACCTGACTGGTTCCACAATAAAACAAAACATGATCGAGTAAAGTGTATAAAAACGGATAACCAGTCACTTCACACATGGTCTCAATATTGCCGAGAGGTCACTGTGGGGATTCCCCAATGTAAACAGAAATAGCTGCGTCTACGCGACTTTCATTACAGAAAGATGCATAATGTAACGGCGATTTAAGCAGATTGTTTTTTCTTTGTTTTTTAGGGCAGGGCATTATAAATTAGGGCAGGGCGTCAGTATTTTAAGGCAGAGCGCGGCGCCCCGCTAAAACGGCCTAGCTGGAGCACTGTTGTAGATAGATAAATACACATGAAGATCCATAAAACATTCATTGTCAATATGTCACAAAATTGCACTTTTCAGCACTTTAAATCCACCATTAAATAATTAAAATCCAGGAGCACTAAAAACAAGTCTGCCTTATACGGTGACTAAGAACCACCAAACTTGTTTATCACTTGTATAAACAACTAAATATTGCTATTTAAAGCAGTTTAACTCTTAACAAGTATAAAACAGTGTATTACAATAAGTCTTTCAGACACCTTGTAGACCCTGAATAGACCCTTTTAGATGAGATTTCAAGTTAGACTTTGCACTATTTAAGACCAAGTACCAAATAAGATAGCCAATCATATCAATCCGATATTTTATTTTTTAGATAACTTATTAAGGGGAAGCAGTTTATTTTGAGAATTATGATATTTCAGTTTATTTTCTGAAATCTTACACATGAATCATTATACCCTCATTTTCCTCAGAAGTACCCATTAGCGACTCTTTTAATCTGTAACTGATGACTCTCAAACAAATTGAGGAAATTGAGTATTTTCTTGTTAAATGCAAATGCTCCATATCCTATTTATTCATACTGCCATAGGGAAAAAGTTTAGTCTGATGATTATAATAATTCAGAATACCTTGAGTTCATTTTTTCTAGACTAAAAGGTAAATAAGTAATGTTGAATTTCTTAACCATTTATAAGTATTCACTTTGTTGATCACTTTTC
>JAULCC010474386.1:0-10970 GCA_032358795.1 Nuttallia obscurata | reverse complement strand
TGTGTAACATCAATTTATAGGTCCTTTATCCAAATGATGACCCTGGAGTCAATCTTGACCTACCCTTAGGGGTTCTTATTATCTAATTATTCGACTATACTATTACTCAGGGGATCGATTTAGGGCCATCTTGGCCCTCTTGTTTTAAAACCACCCTACCTAAAAAGAAATGTTGCCATAGAAATCATAGTGATCCAAAATGAATCATTTTACAAAGTAGAAGGTATCAATGTAAACAAAATGATAATAAAATTGGAGAGAAATAAATATGGTCATTTATAAAATTATTCCACAAAATATGATATTCCTGTAAGTTTCTAAGCAGATGTTTAAAATAAAGACTGGTTATTGATATGGAGAATGTTGTTTGGCAGATGGGCATCAACTTTTACTTTCTGTTCATTTACTTCAGTCAGGAATGAGGTATAGCAACCAAGCTTGATGGCTTTTATTAAGACATAGGTTAGGAATGCATTTGGTGTTAATTGGCTTAAGGTCAAGGTCACTGTTGCTGAATTTTTGTTTCAGCTCAACAACTTGAGTCAGGAATGAGGTATAGCAGCCAGCCTTGTTATATAGATAGCTTAAGTGAATACAAAGATTGTGATTGCATTTTGGATAATTTAGGACAAGGTCACTGTTTCTTAAAAAGAAAAAAGGTTTCTGCTAAATAGTTTTAGTCAAGAATGAGGTTTAGCAACCAAACTTGGTATATAGGTAGCTGTCGTGAAGACAAAGGTTGGGGCTGCATTTGGGGCTAATTGAGTTATGGTTATGGTCACTGTTGCTGAAAAAATGAATTTTCTTTTCTGCTCAATAACTTGCATTAGGGATGAGTTATAGCAGCCAAACATGGTATATAGATAGCTTTAGTGAATACAAAGGTTGGGATTGCATATTGGGTAAATTGGGTCAAGGTAATTGTTGCTAAAATTAGAAAGAAAAAGTTTCTGTTCAATAGCTGAAGTCAGGAATGAGGTATAGCAACCAAACTTTGTATAAAGACAGCATACATGTAGTCAAAGGTTGGGATTGCATTTGGGGTTAATTTGGTTACGGTCAAGGTTACTTACTGAAAATTAAATTTTCTTTTCTGCTCACTTTAGTCAGGAAAAATAAAATAATTCCTACTCAATAACTTAAGTCAGGACTGATGTATCGCAAAACTTGGTTTTTGTGGAATTTCACTTTTCTTGTTTTTCATTTATAGCTTGACTATTCTGAGAATATGAGAGCTATTGTACATAACCTTGAATCCACATCCTATCTTGGTTAAGGTTTTATGTGCAACTACATATTTTACACCCCAGTTCAGTTACTTTTTTCAAGACTTCTCAACCATCACACCTAAGTAAATAATTAAGTCTTTAATTAACTCTGTCCTGCATTTAATGCAAATTATGGCCCTTTTATTACTTAGCTTTTCTGGTTAAATTTTTCTGTGCAATGTGTCCATATCTTAGTAATTACTTGATGCATTTCTTGCTACTAATAAGCAGTGGAAAAGTTGATTGTGCTGTCTTACAAACAACTCTTGTTACTTTACATGTTCTTTCAGTAAGCTATTTAATATATTTGACATTGTTAATTTGATATTAATACCTGATATAATAATGAATCCAATTAACTTAAAACTGATTTCTGGTTTTTATTTATGCTTTAAAGACTGGCTGGTGTTCCACCGCAGAACAGGGAAGACGTTTACGCCAGGCTACACATTCCCAGCAAACCTGAATACACAGAAAAAATGGTTCTCAAAAGTATACAGAGTAAGTTAACTTTTTATTGTTTAGCTATTGCAGTTCAAAAATAAAGATGATATTCATAAATGAAACTTCCTATGTATTTAACAAATAATTCTGAAAAATTAAGAATAATCGAGGTGGTTAATAGTTTCTTGTTTTGATCCTCTTAGCTATGTTAACAGGACAACTGTACATATTTCCAACTTCAATATTTGAGTACTGAGTTTAACATAACGGTTTACTGACAAACCTTACTTTAATGCATTTTACTTGACGTTAGAATATGGCAAAATGAACATAAGTTGTTGGCCTAACTCATGACACTGTCCTTTCAACAATACTGTTACATATTGACACTTTTGCAAACAGAGTTGACCCAGACCAGGGTCTCTTCTGTTTGCTAAAAGAAATTTTTCATAACATTTGGATTTGGTTTTTTCCCTTATCCTAAGGATTTTCTATTTAATCTAAATATAGCATATGATGTACTGGTCTAAAACAGTGGATGAAAGGATTTAAGAAAATAAAATTGTACAATTTATTTACCTCCCTGGACTTATACCCTTTCTACAAGAACTATGTTTTGGGTTTTCTTAAGGGTCTCGGTAAGGAGGTATCAGTGTATAGATACCAAGGTGAATGTTAGTTTTACCCAAACATGTTTGATATTTTACTTGTAGAAAAGTGTTAGAAATAATCAGTTATGTTTTCTGAGTTCATATTGATGAATATTTTTATAGGTAATGTACAAAAGAAAATTAAAAAGCGAGCTATCCGCACAATAACTGGTCTAGGCAGGTACTATAGGCAGGCAGACAGTTCTGGTAATGGAGTTCTTTACAGGTTTGAGTTGGAGAAAGGACTATTCCAGTTTCACATAGAACTACCTCCAGATGTGAGTACTTCCTACTTAGTTGTCTATTTTTAAATCATTTTCCATTTTTCATAGGTTTCAAATATGGCACTATAGGATGCCATTTCTATTGAAAAAGCAGAAAGGATTAGTCTATGTTAATTAATCATTTGAAAGAGTGTCTTATTTTCAAGAAACAGCCAATAATGTTAAGCTGGACTGTTCCATAACTCAAGATTAATTTTGTGAAAGTTATGCCCCTTTTTATGTCAGAATTTAGAATTTTTTTTAAGTCAACATTTTATCAGTAACCATTCAAGGTAGACCTTTGTAATTAAGATGGTTATCCAGCACCATAGTAGAAACCACAGGGACAAGTTTTATAACTGTTGACTGCATTCTGCAAAGGCCCCTTTTAAAATCAGAAATTTGGTTAAGTTTTTTTGTTGAAGTCTACTTTTTCTCAGTAACTTTTCTAGGTGCATCATTTTGGTAACCATTCAAGGTTATATGATGTCAGACAAGTATCTTATCTCTTGACTAAATTTATAAACGTCATGACCCTTTGTACTTTTGTTTTTTTTTAATTTTATTGTGAAATAATTTATTGATTTTTTTCTTACTTATTTTTCTTTTTGACCATTTTAATGAGAAAGTTTGATGATAGTTAATGAGAACTGTGTTGTACTGCAGACTCTAGATGCCTTATTTGAGATCCTGGATGTTGATGAGGAAGGAGAGTTAGATTACAGTGTTTATATGAGAGCTGTGCTGGGGACCATGGTAGAGGCCCGAAAGTCTATTGTCAGAAAAGTAAGTCCAAGGTTATTTTTGTTGGAAATCTTTAATTATGATCTACACTCAGAGTCTCTTGTTTTACTCATTGTTTTAAATATTAAATTTCTTTCAGGAATATTGCTTCTATACCTGCCAGCTGTTTAACTTGTTTTCCTCGTCTTTTCCATGTATAAATGAAAATCTCGATATCAAACTTACAACTTTGATACAATATTCTAAACAATAATCACTTCTATTGTCTACAAATGCACTCGACCACAGCGTAGTTTCCTCAACATTTTTAATAGTTTATGCAGGGAAAAAAGCCAAGTAAACAAAAATGGCAAGTTAAGAGTAAATATAGGTGATATTGTTGACTAAGAGTATAAGGGCAGGTATCAACAAAAACAAATTGTTTTGCAGTTTTTAAATTGCACTGTGTTGTCACTTTTTGTCAAACATCGCTGACATCAAGTTTTAATATCCAAGTTTTTATCGATATATAACAACAGTGCAGTCATATATAAGTGCAAAGAAATGGCATAGACTTGTATAAGGTTCTTGCAGACATCCAAGGTTGTTTTGCACAAATGCATGTTAGGGTGTTTATTGTGTGTATGGTTTGAAACTTTGCCATCTGGTTTGATAGACAAGCCCTGTTACCACTAACCCTTAAGACTCAGATGGTTAAGGTTAGTATTAATAGCTGGATTGTTAAGAGATATTTAAGTTTTATTTGGTGCTTTTTGTTTGCCTCAACTTTCTTAGTGTGCTTCCGGCCCCAAGGTTATAAAACTTTAAATGAACTTTGTGCTCAAAACTTAGAAATGTTCTCAACACTTCAAAGAACATTTTGTTAATCTTATATGTATGGTATGTGCCTACACAATATTTCTTTTTAGATATATCGAGACATGTTAGCTTAAATCATTGTAAGTGTTTTCAGTAAAAACTAGAGACTGAGATTGAAAATGAGTTTTGAGCACAGAGTTCATTTTAAGTTTTATTACCTCAGGGCCCGGTTTCATCAGTGAGTGACATCGATAAGAAAGGCTCTTGTACTGAAATTATGTCTTTAAAAGAGATGTAAAATGTTATATAATAATAAACCTTCATGGATTGCTCTGTTCTTGCCTTAAGCAAAAACTAAAGCTCAACCTTGCTGTTTAGGTCAAGGTCAAACATAAATTGTATTTTTCATGTGATAAAAGCAGTTTTACAACAGAAAAGACACATATTTGTCTCTTTATGTTTTTCAGTTCAGTAAGATTTGAAGCAGATGAGAAAAGTGTTATAGTAGAAGGATAGTATATAATTTTAAAACTGCTCAAATGACTTGACCATATTTTTGTATTGATTTTGGATGGGAATAATTTGTCTTTGATCTCATCTCAGGCTTTCAGGAAAATTGATGCAGCAAAGAAAGGATATATAACCCTGAGTGATGTACAGAAATTTTTCAATTCCACATTCCGTCCAAGTAGAGGTGAGTGATAGTGTTATCCCAAGTACTGTTTACCTGTAGTTTCTAGTTACTTCTAGTTGCCATTGATCAGTCTATTCTTCAATATTCCATGTCTTGCCTGCATTTGGCTATTGTGGGCAAGTATCTGTGTTTCTAAAATTATTTCATAGAGTTGTTTGCATTGATCATACAGATAGTGTTTATACTTCTGAGATATTTTAATCATGCCATTGCCTTGTAGCATTTTTAGATTTAATCAGAGTTCCAGATAGGATGTGTATCATAGAATTTCATCAAGTCTGTTTTCCATGTTTCTGTACCAAACCTTATCTTGTGGGTACTTTTAAGAATTGCTTTGTTGTTCTTAAGTGTACCCACAAGATAAGGTTTGGTAGAGCAACATGGAAAACAGTTTTAAAATTTCCCAAAATACACACCTTATCTGGAGCCCTGTGTAATGTACATACAACATGCTAATATTTCTATATGTTGGTACACTGAAACACTGTAATGCTAAGACTGTTTTTACAGATCCCACAGACACTGGGGAGGTTGGTCCACTACAAGCTTTCCTTGATGCAGTCTTGCCAAACAAAAAACAGACAGAAGTGAGCTATGTGGAATTTGAGGAATATTACGAGGGACTGAGTCTTAGCATTGAAGATGATGAGGACTTTTTCAGCATTCTCAGAAACACATGGACTCTTTAATAATTTATAATTTATTCATTGGCTATTGGCATACATCAAAGCCTTTTCTCATATAATGTATGAATATTTTAATATACATGTTGAATCTGAGCCTTTCATCAATTGCTATTAAGAATATTGAACTCTAAATCCGAATTTTCAATTATGATTAAATGCATGTTAACTTAATTGTATTTATTTATCTCCATCTGAAAAGTTTTAATGACTTCAATTTTCTGAAAGTATGTTTTTCTAAACATACTCATTGGTTCAAGTCTATGTATTTTTTTGAAAACAGTTGGTGTTTTTGTGGCCAGATGATGTGAATACCACCAGCTTTCACTGTCTCAGCCAAACAGCTGTGTTTTATAAAATGTTATAGTAAACACCAGTTTTACAGAGTTGTTCAAAGCTCATTTACGTGTTGTTTAGTTGGGTACTTGATGTTAAAACCAGCAGTGTGTGTTGTAAAAGTATTTACTTTAATATTTATATTTTTTTTCTTCTCACACAAGCATCACTGCCAATAAAAGATTTGAAGCATACATAATGGGTTGTTCAAACTCTCTATTGTCTGAACAATAAAGGGTTAATTGGGTACTTGATGTTTAACCAGCCATGTGTTTTAAATCAGCAAAAAGCTCTACAGAGCTCATGCTATATGTTGTGGATTGCTACAAATCTAAATAAAGCTTTATGCTTTAAAAATTTTACCAATCATCTCATTCAAGCATCGTGCTGATTTCAGAATCATGCTGACCGTTGAGTCTTGTGCAGATTATGTTTTTGTTGATGTTCACAAAATATCATGTTGACACATTATGTTAGTCTAATGTCTTGGCAAAGAATACTCTGAAGGACGTTTGATTACTTTTAAAGGAACTTAAAATCATGACATCAATTTGAAAAATATGGCTGAAATTACAAGTTTCAGATAAGAGTCAGGTTTGATGACAAACAGAACATAAAAGTTTCCTTCTTTTTTTTCCAAATATATTTTGGGATGGTCTTTTCTACTGTAGGAAAATTGTAACCATTTTGTTGAAAAATTTGTAAATAGAAAAAGTGCATTATAGCTGTCAAGTTTGCTAAGAGAAGTAACAATAATGCTAGTTAAAAAGTTAGATTTTGAAGGTTTGGGACCACAACCCTTTGATGCTCAAATTGTATAACTTTTACTTGCATTTTTGTCTGTAGTTATTAGGTGTATTATAAATATTTCCAAACTGTTAGGAGGAAAGTTAAAGAACGGATGCCAGGTTTGTCTTTTTCCTTGGTGTTCTGATATTGTAGAAATACTCTTGAAATAGTTTTTATTTTGGTTAAAATATTTGTAAAGCAAGAACTTCACAAATTTATACAGTTTGTCCTTTATATAACCATTCCATATTTTAAATGCATATACTTTCTTAGAAAAGTTGTTTTATTTACATACATTTTTCCATTTATGGTCCATTTTCTGACCACTCAACCTACAGGGCACATAAATTATTACGTGCCTTGTTAGCAATGTGGACAGAAAATTGAACATATAAAATCTAGATCTTGTTTATTATTTTCTTTGCAGTCCAAAATTGTACTTTCATAATTTATATTTTTTCTCATTAGGAACCAGGGTTTTGTCATGGAGAAACCATAGATTTAATAAATAATTTACCATTGTCTTATAAATCATGGTTCAGTGTTCTGATGCATAGTATTTAAACCACAAGGGCTTTGAGTGGTTTAAATACACACATTTGAACAACAAACCATATAACAAAGGTATATGTTTATTATTTCGATTCTGAAATGACATAATAGAAGTTTTAGTGCAATGTGTAGCTAGATTAGTTTCTTACATCTAAAGTTATTCGGCCTAAATGACGACATTAATTTTTGAAAATAGCAACATCAGTTGCCAAAACATTGTTTATTGTGCGATAACTTTGTTCTTTTTTTATATAGCTACTTTGTCTTAAGTCATGTTAGAACATTCTATCAACACAGTGTAGAAGGATTTATTAATGTGAGACTGAATGTCAGTAACTGTATAAGGGGTTAATCATTGAGGGCAAATCTCCTGTATCAAATAAGATAATGTATTCCATAGCTTCTTGTTTTTACACCTCTTTTACAAAAGCATGAAGATGATGAATCTTGATCCTTGAATTAAGATTGGCTTACAATGTTACAATGAAACAGTTTATTCACAAAGGCATCACATGAATAACTTCAATGTTTTATAATATAATGTTAAACTTGATTATGAATTTTTCTTGTCACTGCACATGTATTGTCTGTTATATTTTTTAGATGCTTGGCTGTGATAAAAACTACAACAAATTTAAATAAACATGAAATGGCATTTATTGAACAAATTTTTATTCATTAAAAACCCCAACATCACCCCCATCTTAGTGGGCCTACCATAAGGCACATATGCACAAGTTTTGTAGGAACACGTACTTGAGACAGCAGGTGATACAGATCAGTGACTTAAACAATATCACAGATAATGAAAATATAACTAACAGGAACAATTGATCAGAATATTTGATAAAAAAGGATATGTACGTTTATAAAGTTAAAGAAGTTCAACATTAAAAAACTAAACTAATGTAAGCCAACTGTTTTTACCTTCTTTCTCTGACACTGTCGGACACCATTTATCAGTTAAAATATTGTTGGTTTTAAATTTATTTAAAACAACTGAAATCATTATTATGCCAATTCTGATCCATAGATATAATGGTAGTCTCCATACGGTGGAACCACTTTCCAAAAATAGATTCAATATCAGATGGTTTTCTTAAGCCTCTTTTAGAAATAATAACAATTTTTTTTGGTTTATCTGCTGCTTAAATCTTAAGCATATCCATTCTGTTATGGAGAATAAAACTTATTCAATGAGACGGGATCAGTAGAACTTGTGATTCAGGTAAAACTGTTTGCTTGACAATTTGAATAAATTATTTGAGATTAATCTTGTCAGTAATGAAAATTATATACTTTTTTTTAAAATAACAAATTCTTATGTACTTAATTCTGTGTGGTTTGAAAGAGACAGTAAGAATTATTCTGTCTTGAAAATTTGTTGTAACAATCTGTCCTGTTATAAAATACACAAATAATTAATCGCCATAACAAATAAAGTCTTCACAGAGTTCACAATATTTGATGGGAAGTGTTACAATTCTCCGGCTCTTTGAGCAAGGGAAGACATTAATATATCAGACTAACGTAAATACAACATGACCAAATATCTTTCAACTGTAAAGAGGTAGAAATAAAACTCTAGAAAGGAAAAAATATTGCTCTATAAAATATTGCATGTATATGTATATTGTATAAAAAAAAGCCCATGTACAGGTATAATAAGCAAAATTACTGTAGATGAAGTTAGACAGGAAGGCAAAACACTTGACATAGTAGAGCCTGATGATGTCAAGTATATAGAAAATGATGCCTATAGATATATACATAAAAAATAAAAGAGTCTATTAGATTAAAATTAAATATGAAATTGTTCAAATTATGATGTATAAACTCCTGCAATTTATCTGCCACGTTTAACAAACCAAAACTACAATCTCTTGTTTCTTTTTCAATCATTTTTTTTTTTGTTTCTCTTTAAAATCGTCTACTGGTTAACTCAGGTCAAGGTCACCAATACTCAATCTGGCTATATATATTTTTGGGGGGTTTGGAGAATATGTTTGGAATATTTTTGCAGTTGTATTTAACTTTGTCATCCATGTAGTGTAGATAGAATTATAAATAAAACAAGTGAGGAAGCATATATGATCAAAGTTCTACAAACTAAAAATATTCAGTCTTTCAATGGTATTATTTTTAGCTCCAAAGACCTAGCTTTAAATACTGGGTACAAGTAGATAAGAACTTACTAAAAATGTTGACAGATCAAACAGATCCAAAGCCACCATTTGATTCTGGATCTGCATTGCTTGCTAATTGAAATATTTATCCCATGAAAACCAACCCAGTTTATAAATTGTAATAATTGATAGGTAAAGATAGAAGAACCCAGAAAAATATCCACCAATCAAAAGTTTAAAATGCTAAGTTTTTGTTCTGGAGTGTTGTTACACCTTTCCTTACAGACATGTCTACCCTATAACTTAAAGGAGTTTCCTTTTGACATGTTTTTCAGTGAGCAAACAGAATTTAGTTACTGGTCATATGGCTTATATGTTATGTTGTGTTGCTGTTGGAGATGTTTACTCAGGTCTACACTGTTTGCAAAGTCAGAGCCACTAATGATTGTAGCATTTAAAGGAGTAAATGGTATAATGTTATGATAAACTCACTTATCTATTTAAAGCAACCCATTACATAGTTTTATATTTAAATGTTACATTTACTCGTAAAACTGCAATCATTGTATATTTAATGACTGTAGACCAAAAGTTCCTGAAATGACAAGGAAGTTCAACTGGATAGAAAATATAATGATAAATATCCCAATTAAAGTTGACTGAATATCATAAACCTTATTTGGAGAACAACGCTGCTAGTATTATATCATACAGGACTAAAGACTGACTCATCTACGTCAATTCAGGAGAGATATATCAAATTATTTAGCAGTATCTAAATCTAAAGCTTTGAACCAATCCTATACAACTTTTACAAATATTCATAACCAGTCAATGGCATTGTTTGTACATATATTCATAACCAGTCAATGGCATTGTTTGTACATAAGTTGACAGCAGTGTGGCAGTAGAATACAGCAATTCTATTGGTTGTTTGTATGGTCAGTAGAATACAGCAATTCTATTGGTTGTTTGTATGGTCAGTTTCTATTGGTTGCTTGTATGGTCAGTTTAAGTTGCCTCTGCTGTTGGTAGCTCTGTGACATCAACTGGAACATCAACTGTCTTCTTAGGAGTAGGATTTTTTATGGAAGCCTTGCGTGGATCTGGTCCTCCCATGGGTCTGGAAGATGAAAGCCCAGACATTCATGAAATTGTTCATACCCCAAAATAGCCGATTATATCAAAACAGTCTTTTAAGTTGCAGTTACAAGAACTTTTTAAGATTGTAAATGCAAAATGTTAAATTAAGCAACACCTAGTTATATTCTTTTAATTGATATGAAAATTGATCTTCAGATATCAAAACTCATAGCTGTTAAGATTTGCCTGTAACTTGTCACTCTTTATACTTTAATGTTTCACAAAATGAAACAATCAATAGCATCACACTTGATGCAACCTTGGCCTTTAAAATTGCATGATGTCACATATTCATTAAACGTTTGTTGAACCAAACTTACAACATGACAAAAATTAATCAGTTATCAACAAAGTACATTGTTTTACAGATTATATTTTATAAAACATCATCATTTCAGTATAATGGAGAGAGAAAAAAACAACTTGAAAATAATAATATACAATATGATTGTCTAAGAGAAATGAAACTGTTTTAGTAAA
>JAULCC010474276.1:0-10971 GCA_032358795.1 Nuttallia obscurata | reverse complement strand
TAATTACCAGGATATGCATTACAATTACCGAGTCTGACAACTAATACTTATTTTGATTTGTTACTTAAACCTTACAATCACTAAACTACTTTGTCATTGTTGAGATAGATCGACTTCAATATAAAGTAGCTAAGAAGAGAACATCTAGGAAACTGAATTTGTCTGAGTCATGTAACCAGTACTTATCCAGGTGGCGCTGCAAACCAACTTCCTTGCTCGACAGTAAACTGATAACAGTGAAGTTTATTGAATTAAACAACTGCAAATATTTAAAAAAATGAAATTTTAAAAAAGTGTTTCTTTATCGTATACGTCAGATAAAAATAAGTAGGCGTATTCATACATCAGTTGACAGGAAAGAAATTCCTACGCAAAACATAAAAGAGCATAAATTTATTGAAGCAAAATTGAACATAACGTAACAGTAATAAACTTAAGCAAAACAGTTCATTATCGAAAAAACATGCAAATGCAATAACCATGTTATGCGAAGTGATACATTAACAAATAAGTCTGATTTAATGTCTACGAATAAATGATATTGCAGCTGTCTATTAAAATGTATGCCGCGTCAGTGATATCTCTGTTATGAAAACACATCAGTAGATACAATAGCGTATGTTTTTTGGAACTACATTGTGTAAAGATATACATGTATATGTACTAAGATAACAGGTTTTCATGAAATTGTCGACAACTACTTGTAACTGAGTTCTTGGTTCAGTGCAATGCTACTATAATTTTGTTTTTTTATAGGTCTCTGACTAAGACAAAGACTTTAATTACATTGTTTTAATAGGGCTCTGACTAAGACAGATACTTTTATTACATTGTGTTTATAGGTCTCTGACTAAGACAACTACTTTTATAACATTGTGTTTATAGGTCTCTGAGTAGGACAGAGGCTTTAATTATGTTGTGTTTATAGGTCTCTAAGTAAGACAGAGATTTTTATAAAGTTATGTTTATAGGTCTCTGAGTAAGACAGAGGCTTTTATAACATTGTGTTTATAGGTCTCTAAATAAGACAGAGGCTTTTATAACATTATGTTTAAAGGGTCTGAGTAATTAGACAGGCACTTTTATTACATTGTGTTTATAGGTCTCTGACTGAGACAAATACTTTTATTACAGTGTGTTAATAGGTCTCTGAGTAAGACAGAGGCTTTAAATATGTTGTGTTTATAGGTCTCTGAGTAAGACATATACTTTTATTACATTGTGTTTATAGGCCTTTGATAAAGACAGAGATTTTTATAACGTTATGTTTAAGATAGAAACTGTTATTGCATTATGTTTATGGGTCTCTGAGCAAGACAAAAACTATTGTAAACTTGTGTTAATAGGTTTCTAAGCAGGATATAATTTATTATTGCATTATGTTCATGTCTCTGAGTTAGACAAACATTGTTATAACATGCGTTTATGTGTTTCTGGATAAACCGCTGAGCATGACATGAAGTAGCTCGAGTTTAAAATAAAAGAAAACACAGATGTTTGTAATTCCTGCTATAAAGCCCTGTCTGCCATATTCAATCACCGAACGTGCAATTATGTATACTGGCTTACTTCAAAGGCAAGAGAAACTATGGGTCAATCACAAGCTTTGAAGAGTTATATTTAGCTTTTTAAAGTACATCCCCGAAAGTACACACGAAGTAGATCTGAGCATACTGCTTTGCATTCTTTAAGATAAAACGAATTTATTTAGTGTGTCTGAACTCGCCATTGAATCACTGCAACGTGGAATGAGCGGACCATTCTAGTCGAATGGTATAAGAGCGTCGGAAATGGGATAAGAAAAGTCGCAATCCTTAACCACTCGTCAGTCCTCGGTCGATTCTGATGTATGACGTAATTCGCCATTTTGAACTATTTGAATTTCCCTTCTAAATATCAACAAAAATAAACAACAGTTGATGCGGGTAGACGCCAGTAAAAAGACTTTTAATTTGTGACTGCAAGTAAACAGACGATCGCATAGTATGTCGAAATCTAAAGCTTTTCAAGGGCGGTAAGTTATTGTATGTCAGTAAACCGGCAGCGGCGAACTACCAAATGTATCGGCGTAACTACATATATCACTTACGTCATACATCCGAGGTTAGATGTAGGGTACCGGAATCGACCGAAAAGTGCCGAGTGAATTCTTAACAAATCAACATGCCTTTTAGCACTAGTATTGAATGAATTAAGGTTTATTTTGTCATATTGAGGTTCAATTATTAGTCTTTTATCTGAATTCGTATACCTAACTATTGATTGCTACCTGCTGCAAAGTCTGACAACTTACAAAAGACAAAAGCCATTGTAATCTTTGAAGAAATTTTTGCACTCCTCACTGATATCATTATAAAGAAATATGACATAAAATATGTTTAAACTTAATTACTCTTGCTTTAAAATGTGTAAGGAAATATTATTTCTTCACACATGATACTGTACCATTATGCATTCAATCTCATTGTCTGTCTCTTTGTCTGTCTCTCTCCCTCTCTGTTTCTCTCTTTTTCTCTCTATCTCTCTATCTGGCTCGCTCTCTTTATCTCTGTTTTCTCTCTCTCCGTTTATCTGTCTCTGTCTGTCCATCTATCTGTGAGTGCATTTATGTATCGGTACCCCACTACGCTATATTATCTTTTCGCCCTCTCTCTCTAAGTTCTCTCTTTTTCTTTCTCACTTTTAATTTCTCTTTATTTCTATGTTCTCTTATTCTGAATAGAGTATTGAGCAATTCAAGTAGAAAATGTAAAAAATCAAACTTGAAAGCCGTTGAAATATTTCAAATGTTGATATTAAAAATATATTTAATAGCATGCTCTCTCTGTTATCTACAAAATACGCCATCAAAAGCGGCGATACGTTCCAAATCGATATCATTATAACATCTTCAAAGGACTAGTTTAAGAGAAATAATTTGCTAACAAATCATTTCTTAGAAGTTTGTTTATACGAGCACAGAAAAGATTGGGTGTAATGATTATGAGTGTTAGAATGGTCATTAAACCTCGCCATATTATTTTATTGAAAGACATGCCATGATGGGAAAATATGTAGAAGACTGTGATTCTGTTAATTTTCTATTTCGCAGTATGAACGTTGAATGTTCAAAAAAAAAAACTCGAATGATGGTAACCTTTATATTACTGAAAAACAAATGAATGCTTATGCTAAATTTTGTGTCACGTGTGTGTTGATAATGATTCTTCATATAAAAGTCAAACACGACTTATGTTCTGTTCTATTCTATAATTATTAACTCTTCTTTCAGCCTATGCAAAATCCATTGTGGATATAAAGTCAGAACTGGTGAGGAATTTACTAGACAATTATGACAAGAGAATTCTTCCACAATACAATGACTCCAAGCCGGTCAGTTTCACCCTGGGTATTCGACTTCTGAATCTAGTAGAACTGGTAAGTACTGTAGTGAAACTTGATATTGACATTTACTCAAAAACACCCCGATTAGTTTTGTCTATTTCAAAACCAATTAAATCATTCAATGGGGCGGGAGGCCGCGGATACGATCCCTGGCCGGGTCATACCAAAGACTTCAAAAATGGTAGTAATGGCTTCCCTCCTTGTCGTTCATGGTTACGGGTTAGCATTACGACTGATTTGTTGGGGTCAGGATATTTTAAGTGACCGGCCGGCGTTCAACACCACGTGTATCAGTGCTATACACTGGGCACGTTAAAGAACCATAGTTCTCTGCAGAAGATGCCTGTGTATCCGCTTCCCTCTCTCTGTGACGTTCATTAGCCCTAACTAGCAGAAAGTGACGTAAATCAAACAAACAAACTAAATTAAATCATTCAAGCTTACTTTCTTCTTTGATCCTTATAATGAGGAAATTGAGGGCGCTGATTCAATGGACGTTACAGATAGGGCGCTACTACAAAGTACCGATTTCAGGTATGACCTATACTGCAAACTCCTGCAGGCATTGAGGAATTCACCCGACAGACTTTGTGGCATTCACTGCTTGTATGGTGAATAAACAGTGTTTCAAGTTCAACTTAACTGAACTCTGGTTAGTGAGCGGCAGCCCACAAGCCCAGCCCACGATCCCAGTCCTGGTGTTCCAGGAGGCCTCTTCAAAAACCTTTGGATTAAACTTTATTGCCATAGTTACACTATGAATGGGCACAAGAGATTACAACATTATTAAAGTCCTCTTCTTACAAAACTACAAAACGCATAGTACATGGCAACAATAAAAATGAATGTATACAAAGCACGATATCTGACGGAGAAATGTATATTGTTAAAGAGTACTCAAAGGAATTCAACATGTACTCCGAAATTGTCAAAACTATTACAGCAAATAACTTTATTTTGTAACATCTTAATACCAAAGTCACTTCTACCATCGTACAGATGTAGAAGAAAAAGGAAAAAAGAGGAAAGCAGAAAATATGGGATGCGTCAGTGTGCTGATCAGAATCTAGATCCAGAGGCTCGCTTAATAAAGATTCCTGGACTCGTCTAATAAAATGTTATATCAAGTGAAAACGAATCTGATATTCTTTTTATCACATGACACAACAATAAAGGAAGACGAAAGCTGGAATTTTCATTTAGCTATGTTTATGTATGGCGTTGGCCAAATAACCACGCTATGGTAAACCTATTGATAACCATGAGCCAAAAAAGAAGATCCACATTTTCGTGGAAAAAGTCTATCAAACACCTGTCTAGAATTCGAAGCTGTATGAAACTTAAAATTTTAACTAATAAAAAGCTAAATTTTAACTTCAAGGCAACAGTTAGTTTTATTCTCTAAACGAATGTGTTGTTCGTATAAGAAAATACGTGATGGTTATTTTACACCTGAAATAAGCAAAGTCATGTGATAAATTGGTGTACATTTTTAAATATTTTCTGAAACTTTTGCATTCCGTTCACACAAATAAAATGAAAATCACTATGTTTTGCTGCGTAGTTCACTGTTTGCACTGGTGGTAGTGAGATGAACATCTTAAGGCTGTTTGCACTGGTGGTAGAGAGATGAACATCTTAAGGCTAAGTTAAATTTTGGAAACACCGTCCACACAGCTATATTTGAAGCTGTAAATGAAATAATCCAATTTCAGGGTTTCGAATTGCGTCGTGTGTTTAGAGATACAGAGGTATCATGTGTTATATTTCACTCGTATCTTTGTGAAATTGCAATATATTGACCTACACTATACATCATATCACACACAGTCTTATGGCTTGGCATACAAGAAAAAAACCTCTAAATTATGAATTATGCATTTAAATTATGTATTTATAGATAGATAGATTTATTTCACAATAAAATGTACAAATTACATGGCAACCTGATTAGGACATACATGTACAATCAACAAACAAACATGTATGAATTAATTTGTCACGTCAAATCAACATTATATGATAAGGATAACACAAAAAAGAGTTAAAATTAACTCTCATTTCCATTGTGGTCCTTAGTATATATTAGTGTATGACACAGAAAGACAATATAACAATATCACAGTATGTAGTTATGAAGAAGGACTAATACATAATTAATATTTAATATCTTTTAAGAATAACATATCACAATTTAGATTAAATACTTGGTGTATATATATATATATATTTTGTGATAAGGCTTACATGAATGCAAAATATTCTATAAGATTGCTTTAGCTCTTAAATATAAGCGAAATAGATCAGATGTCATAAAATAGTGGACCATACTTCTGATGAATATTCATATGAAGTTTAAGTTTTCTGATTTATATATAGTTGTGTTATGTTAGTTTGCTCTCCACATCTTAACACACCATTCGTCTCGATGGAAGTTCGCCACTCTCTTGTCTATTATTATCCTTTATTTGGTCGTTTTAAAAAATGATTGTTTGCAGTAGCCCAACAATATACATTTTGGGTAATGTTTTGGTAACGTATATCGATGGAATTCTTTGTGCTCTCCTTCCTTGCATGTGGCCGGTGTCACACGCATTCCTTTTGTGTATATATCAAAACCACTGGTGGAAACGGCATGTTTATTGACCTAAAGAGGATATTACAATAAATAAAACAGAATACAATATCATATACATCTGCTTATGGAGAACGAAAACATCAATATGATCCCCTGATGAAGAAATAAATATGGGTATAGCCTATGGTATCAACTAAATAAAAACATTTATAAACCGCATCCGATAAGGGTCTTGATAGTACACGTTATATTCGTGATACTTGTTTACAATAAATCATAAATACCTTGCCATTTTTAAGTAAAAAGTCATGTGAAACTAACTGATGACAGTTACCGGCCTAAAGATATACCAACTGAAATGTACTGTCTTTTAGTTGGTGCTATTGGGTTGTCATCGTTTTACATGTATTTGTAAAACTATCATTTTTTTCTAATTTTGTTGTGTTACTCCACTAGATATTTACGATTTGAATCAAATCGAACTGGCGCATGCGCGAATCGATACAGTTTGGTTATGATTTTTTTACTTTCGTTTTTGGAATACTTTCAAAATCGATTAATCTACTAATTATCTATTCTAATAACAACTTGAATACCGGTATCATTCATATGGAGTATAAAACTTTCGAATAAGTCCAGTTTTTTAAGAGGCACAGGACAGGTAACTTGGAATACTGTTTATGAACTGATGAACCGTATGGTTTACTGTATGTCACTTTAAGTGTAGGAATTTGTAATTCATGTCGGATATAAAACACTGAAATTTATGTACAGCTGTTTTGTTTCGAAGATGGAAAATGCATAATTATTTTCTCTACAGTTTGAACACGAAGAGGTGCTAGAAACAGGTTTGTACATAGAGCAGATATGGAATGACCATCGGTTGAGCTGGAAGCAGTCAAATTACAGCGGAATCCATTATATACACATCCCTGTTGATGACATCTGGCAACCGGATTTGTCTATATATAACAAGTATGTCCATAAAGAGTTTTTTTCTTATTGGCTCATGCGCATCTTAATTAAATTTTATTCAGCATATCTGCAAGTCCTCAAGTTTCAAACAAATTCCCAATTCAAACTATGCCGTCATCACAGAGGCTGTGATAGCTTGAACGGAACTTGTGACTCCTACCTTGAAAGGCGGTTGATTATACCACGACACCGTCACGCCCAGCTGTCATCAGTGATATAATTGTCATGTTGTTAAACGTACAACAGAAAAAAACGAGCTAAACAGATACGGTTTGTTCACGTTTACATAGAACAGCATTATATAAAGTTTTACAATTCAGTATAATAATCGAAGGCTCAGTTCAATAAAAGATGGATCTTCTATGTAATAAAGAGGAACATATATCTTCATTGAGCTCTCGATTAGTATAATATAAATGATAAACACAAAACAAGCACGTGTGAAAACCAAAACGTCGCTGCAGCTTTTTTAAAGTGCTCTAGAATTTGTAACCCCTTCTCGGCCAAAGGCAATATCTAAAATGCCTCCAAGCGTTGTAAACTAATATAAACTTAGTTAAATGATTTATTTATTGATTGGCTGATATTTGGAAGGATAAACGTCCCTCCTGAGCCAAGAAGGCAGCTACCAACAATTGAGAGTAGGTTAGGTACCCCCTATGCTGGTATGCAGGAACCAGTCGGGTTTGGACGTTAAAGTTTAGAGATACTGTTTAAGTCAAATATTCAAAATCGTCTGTATTTATATGCCTCACTATAGTAAGATTTATACGTCCTGTAAATTGTATTTTTGTAGTGCGGAGGTTGGGTTTGAACGGATGAACACTTTAGCCATTGTGTTCAGTGAAGGGCGTGTTTACTATTCCCCTAAATGCCGGATACGAACACATTGTGAGCTGGACATGACCATGTTCCCATATGATACGCAGTCCTGTGCAATAAAGTTTGGCTCCTTTACCTATGATGGAAACCAACTAAACGTCAGTCTTTTTCCGGTAAGTTTTTACTGTTTCCGGTCAGTTTTTAGTAAGTATCAAAATCAGCTTTACTCTGAGATGGATCACATTGTCAGACAGAGAGTATATATTTGTGTACATATTTTCGCTCCATAAAACACTTATAAAGATTTTTTAACTTTATTTTCGTTATTTTGACATAACACATAAATAAGTGTTCTTCAGTCTCCATAATAAAATGAGTAAATTGAATGTTCATGCTATTACATCTAATTCAATTTTGGGCAATGCTTTATTTTTGTTGCATTATTATATCTTATTATAATTATGCGATAATATTATTAACGCGACGACAAACTCAACTTGTCTGCATAATATATTTAGCTATACAGCTGACATGTTTAAACCAAACTTGATATGTCGAAAGCGTTGATGCTCATGATAGCAAGGTCAAGGTCACCGTAGATAAAATAGAAGACAACCAACAACGTTGCCGCTTAATACTTTCATTTAGGGAGGAGACGTTGCAAGCAATTTTGGTTAATTTATATTATTCTTTTAATAGGCAAGATCTTCGTTTGATGTATCCGAGTATTCTTTAAGTAAAGAGTGGACATTAACGGAGCGATCGGTAAAAATTATAACCAAGCGGTATACATGTTGTCCTGAGCCATACCAGCACGTGCAGTTTGATATGAAATTAAAGGTAAGTTGGCCTAAGAGGGCTTTCAATCTTTTTCTCTTCTCTGAACAAGATACTTTTTTTTAATAAGTTTATGCATTCTTATACATGTAATGTATTTTAATATTTGTACTTGAACATCAAGTTAATATATGTAGCATATAATTAAGAAATGGTACGAGATTGGAAGGTATAGTACTATCTTTACGCCAATTAAAATGTATTTTTGTGCACTTCTGTTCTGAATGTAACCAACTTATACCAGTGTTAACGTATTTAGTTTAGTTCGATCCTTTGATTATTAAAGAAACGCGGTAAAGCAAATCCGTTTTCTGGGTGGAACCAGTAGTTGGTTTCGAATGAAGGTAACAAGGTCACAGGAACATTCAACCAACCAACTTGGGCTCGAATCGACGCCACCTGGCAAACATCTTATCTACAGCATACTGGGAGCTAGAACTAGAACGTTGCTGCTGATGGAATGATTTCATCATGTGAATTTTCTTTATTCACAATCTAAAGCCAGCACACAGTAAATAGTATGTCTTAGTACTGTGCTGTTATCTTAGTTGATATGTGCTGACCGCTTAAGGTGTAATGGTGTGTTTACACTATAAGGAACACTGAATCAACTAATTGGTTACATGTACATGTATATTACCTCATAGATCAATTTTGTTTCATTTTTCACTTAAATATAGATAAGTCATACCTTAAATTTCTTTGCAAATATCCGGAGCATTCTGTAAAATGCACCCTTTAATATTGCGGGAAATTTATATTGAAGTTTTCCTATCTAAGTCAACCGCATTGAAGTGCACAATGTAGACAGTGAACTATACAGTGAGCTGATAGTTGTTGTGATCAATATCGTGTATAATTGTTTTATGATTTTTTACTTCAGAGAAATCCTGTATATTACAGTCACGTGTTCATCCTCCCAGCTGTGATATTGGCGGTGCTAGTCCCTTTCCAGTTTTTGCTGCCCCCTGACTCTAAGGAACGACTTACGCTAGGTAATTTAGATGACAAACACACATGAAGCAGTCTCCTCACACCCTACACCAAACCTGACCCCTAAACGAAACAAATGAAGAAACAATACAGACAAAAGTACAAAATAAGCAAAACCAATAAAAACAGCAAAGCTACATTAAAACGTAATGTAATTAATTAGTATTAGTATAACTGTCTGGGTATGAAGAGAAAATTCCAACGCCCTGGTATAATATTTAAAATTGACATTATATTCATTCTAATCACAAATTTGTCTCACCAAATTAGTGAAACCCTACTCTATCAACGAAGTAGGATAGACAACCCTTATCAAAATGCAAAAAAAAAATCAATTATGTGAAGAGTAATCACAAGGCTATCATAAGGCTATATTTTCCATCAATTTATTTGAATTTCATTGATAAACAGAATCTCCTTTTTTGCGTTTTTGCGGTTTGCTTAAGAAAAAAAATGCACGTTTCGTTACAAAGCCCATGGACTATTACATTGCCGAGGCAAAACGGAACGTAACCATTACATCGTTTATTTTCATTTATAGAAGAGAGACTAGGTATGTTTCTGCTCAACCTATGTAAAATGACCCTATCTTATCTACTCAATTTTCTACCTCTCTGGAATAATTTTGTTTGATCGGTGTGCCATTTAGATTCGACGGAATGTTTAATGTAAATATTATCTACGTACAAAAACGTGTGCAGTATCATTGTGGTTGTATTTCTAGGTTAACGCTGAACTGGGTGGTTTGATTCGTGATAGAGATACACTTTGTGCATTAGAAAGGCGATTTCAATGAAACTGAAACTTAAAAGGATTTGAAGAAAAAAAAGCTGCTTATATTCTTGAGAGAAAAAGAAAAAAGATAACGCAAAACGAATGTCAAATAGTTGAAAAATATTTCAGACGCTTAGGTTTTGCGTTAAATAATTAAATCGTCGGAGTTTTAGAGCGGCCAAAGATCAATTGATTGCATGTAACGAATACGATGTCATTATTTAAACTATGGTATAGATAATTATCATTTCCTCAGAGAAATCATAGTATTATATCTTCTATAAAGAAATGTTTGAACGATGATGTCCGCTGTCATGTAATGTTTTATTTCATAAGCAATTCAGCATTGGTGTAATGTAGCCATGACTTCTGTGATGCATCAGTACATAGCTGTAGTACATAGCTGTGACGTTTCAGTACATAGCTGTGACGTTTCAGTACATAGCTGTGACGTTTCAGTACATAGCTGTAGTACATAGCTGTGACGTTTCAGTACATAGCTGTGACGTTTCAGTACATAGCTGTGACGTTTCAGTACATAGCTGTAGTACATAGCTGTGACGTTTCAGTACATAGCTGTGACGTTTCAGTACATAGCTGTGACGTTT
>JAULCC010474164.1:0-18525 GCA_032358795.1 Nuttallia obscurata | reverse complement strand
TAAAGAAAAGACATGTACAACTTTCTATTTAGATTATAACATTATGAATATATCACTGTTTCTCGAAAGGATTTTTTCCCCTACGAGCAGCTTATTAGTTATGAGTTGTTTTTTATGTTTACGTATGTTACTTTGTATAAATGTATGTATTGTTAAAAGAAAATACGTCTGAGCCATATTTAAATTAATTATGTAAATGGCGAAAGACATAATTCATGTCGATATTGCCAAATAAGGATTGATTGGTTTGATTGGTTAAATTAATAACTAAAATTATTATGCAAATCTAATGACGTCATTATTTGTGACCTGACCCCTTTTCCAATTGTATACTGGAAATAAAACTATTTGATCCATTACAGCATTGGTAATTTCCACCAGTCGTCGACAAATATCAGCAGTTGCCACGACCATAACACCGTCAGTGTTCATTAGAAGTATATTAGGTTTTATGCCCATAACAACACCGATAGTTTCCGCCACCGGTCGACAATATCCGCGACAATTTTCGCACACATCATCGTCGATGTTCGTAAGAGGTATTTGAATATTTTACTTGCGAAAAATATTTAATACGTTTCTATAACAATAAAATACAAACTTCAAATTTATTTATTCAAAGAAGAAGTAAAATAAAAATGAAAAATAATATTGGTATAAGAAATACGGAGGTAGTTTCCTATTTCATGACGTAATTCGCTGGAATTTCTGATTTCAAAATGGCGTCTAACGGATAACTACAGACGAAGGATTCTTTGCTAATAAGAAATCGAACATAGGTATTGCGTATGAACTATCTGTGACAGAGAACGGTGTAGAAACAGAACTTTTCGTGATTATTTACATGTACAAAGTCATAATAGGGCTAAATATTAAAATTGATTTTTGGACAACATTTTGACGGTGAAAGTCTTAGCTTTTATGCATTGTGTTCACTATAACCTGCAAATTAAACATATATAGTCAACGTATGTTGTCCCATCCATATTTTTATTTTACAGAGCTTCTTTCTAGTGTTTCTTTTTAAATTATATTTCTTTCCAAATTGATACTTATTACAGAGGGATTGCTACTCTTTTGGTCTACTGTAAATTTACATGTATCTATTTTTTTTTATCTAGTGATAGCTAGTGTTTCCATTACACAAAAGTGTTTTAAACAATAATGTGTGATACAATAACGTTTAAACAAAAACTGGATAGGATATATCCTGATGCGATAAAAGCAATATTGCGTTTCTAAAATAATGACCATTATGGACCGAAAACCTGTTTCGAAAACTATGTATATATAACTTTTCAACTGATGCACTATAAAGGGTAAGCTGTTTGTTTTATATTTTGAGAAACTTGTTTTTATTTATAGATGTACAAACACGTTTTCTACGGTCACACTGTATTTGGAATTACCGAAGCAATATGACTCATCAATCTCTCCATTGCAGTTGTTGTCTATACCGTCCCCCGGATACATTGTCGTAACGTCGGATGTGCAAGGAACACTCTGAAGATAGAAACACACTTTACCGTCATTTTAAACTTCAGTGTCATAAATGATCAAAATAACGAAAAAAGAAATCAAATCCGAATGATAAAACCTCGAAATTAGATAGGATACATGTACTGATATATAAATGCCAGCTAGATCACCGTATTCAGTCAGTAGCAATGACAAAATACTTCAAGAGCGTGACTCTAAAAAGTACAATCTTCCTATTAGCCATCCACCCTACTGTTGGTTTGTGAACACTATTATCTGTCAGTAGATCCATGGGATATATAAATGTCATGAACAGTTAAAAGTCTCTGAAAGGTTGATGCCAACCTAACTATAGTAAACGACCTTCTGAAAAGTAAGACCTGAGGACGACTTAATTCTGATCTGACCTTGGATGATAGGATTTCTCGATTTAGCATTTTATACCCTATTCATATTTTGACCAATCAGATAACGCGTTTCTGTCACGTTTACAGTCACATGTATTCTTCTGGTCGTCATAGAATAAGAATTCGTGATAGTTACTATAGGAGTTGTAATATAGAATTTGTAAGTATTCTAAAAATATTGAAAGCCGCGATCTGATTGGCTGGCTAATGTATGTTTTAAATACAAATGTTTAGATCGATTTTTTTATCAGTCTACATAGTTTCAATTGTATTTTGTGCAGGTGTCACAGAAAATATACACGGTATGGTGTTTTTATGGATCTCTCTTCAACAAATTATTTTTTTGGTTTAATCGTATGCCTCAAATGTTGAAACAAATCTATGAATTGATGTGCATCCAAAGTAGTTCCGTTGGAGGGCGGATCTCAAGCGCGTGCAAGAGTTTCACAACAATGTGAGACATTGAAACCGTACACATTTTGTGATAGTCTTCAGGAACAACAGTGCATTTATGTACGATGATTATGAAAGTACATACATGTATATATTAAGACTGAAAAACTGTCGAGGCGACATTAAATTCCAGTAATAAGCAGTAACATTAATCAACGTACCTTCTTGGTAAGTACTGCCAGCGGATATATAGCCGAGCCTCTACATAACATGACCCCTCCAAACTCCTCTCCGGTTGGGTTAATATCTCTAACCGTGATGTAACTTCCGGTCACAACAGCTCCGTACTCAATGAAACTGTAATTTTCATACGGTACGTTAGAAATAAGGATCGGCGATGCTGATGTTCCGGTTACGCTTAATGAAACTCCTGCAGGCACCGCAAACTGAACCTGCACGCCACTTCCTACACCCGGTTCTGCGCATGTCAAAGTGTATGATGACTGAAAATTCTCCACTGCTGGTACCTGCGTCATTCCTGGATTGTTGATGCTTTCGTTAGTACCATACGTAAAGCCGGTGAAGAGCATGACCTGAACTGGTCTTGAAGACTTGATGTAGATGTTGCTGTTCATATCAATGCGGCGTTTGATGGTGTGTCCCTCTCCCGTCAATTCCACCGTCGGGAAGCCGCTCATCCACACAAGCGTACGTCGTCGGTAACTCGTTATGTGGATGATATTACCGTATGTATTGATCCCAAGAGGTCGAACATAAAATTCTGTTCCCCATTCAGTGACAGGAGCCAGTTGTTCGATCAGGTGATACGATGGAGACATGCCAGTAGAAGTGCGGGAACCAGCAATTACAGACACCGTGCTGTTTGCATATACACGTGTTCCTAAAATAGTTTGATTGGAAAAATGAATAGTCAAATATATTTGAATATGGAAAATGACCATGTTTCTGTTATATGAATTGTTACCTGGACTATAAATTCTTATACGGGAGATAATCACAGATATAGCTTTGTGCATTGTCTTGCTAACCAAGATAGAAAATACATTAACTTTCAACAACTTTTCTATAAATAAACATGTACAGCACATTAACATATCTGCCTCTATATGACCATCTATTAGTATTTTGAAAGACGGCATCTCTCAGATGTATCGTTTTCTGCATCCTAGCTGAAGTATACAAACATCATAAAGTATCCCTGATTCAAGAACGCTTAAGAAAAATTGCATCACTTGTCTATGCAGAACATTAAACAAGAACAACAACAAAAAACAATTCCCCAAACGCAAAAATGCATCACGGACGCGAAAAAATGTATCCCTGGATTGTAATTCACCAACCTTTTCTTAGACTTGAAACTCTGGAATAATCTCCAATACTCAATGTTGGCTTTCAGTTTTTGCCAGAATGGTAGGTGCTTAGAGCCAGACAACAGGGTTAGATTTTTGTTTTAGTTTAAGTCTAAGAACGGGTTGGTGAATTCCAGGCCAGGTCCAGGTACACGGACGAAAAAGTGTTTCACTTATTTAAGAACGCAATCGTTCTCAATAAATTTTTGAGAGTTGATATATTTTTGTACAATCTTTTTAAAAAGCATTATATAGATTATTTTTGTGGAGTTTATTGATGGAACTATTCATTACCGCACGAAGATAATAATTATGATAATACCTTGACGAATTTATCATTGCGTTTAACTTGGAAACCACTTAAATGTAAGCCCGGCACATAAATGGTTTTATATAACTGATAAAGCATTATACCAGCATAGCAATAGACTGGTTTATAACATCAACCTGTCAGATTATGTTGATTTTACATCATACCAATGTTATATTATTTTGCTATTGGATTTACATTATACATGTATTGTTAAATTTTACTGTTATGACATGAAACATGTTGTTATTATGCGTGTTAAACATTAAACTGATTTTATATTATTTCGTTATCTTATGTTGGTTTCGTAATATATTGATTCTACATGTACCTGCGTTGGTTTGCTGCAATGCAAGTGTTCCTTGATCGTTGATCAATACACTTTCATCAATTGATATGATAAAATTACTTTGTTCTCATATGACTTTAATGACTGTAATCAATAAAGAGTAGTTATAAACATTATTCTTGTTTTGTTGTTGCCATTTCAAATAAACAAGTCAGTAACATGCCTATATCAGTAAGAAGAATCAGAAATCGAAGTGTCTTCCTTTATTCAAAGGACGAAACTTAAGTGATCTGACGTCATGTCTTACTATAAAAGCTTTACATGTTATTTTCAAAATAAATGTCTCGTTACAGTTTCAATTAAAGATTTCAAAATAGTTAATAATCTGGAGTTTTAAAGGCCCATAACTATGCAAGTATCTAAGTTGCACTAAAACGGAAAAAGGTATGCTTGTATCAAAATATTAAGATTGTCTACTAAGGATTCTCAAACATGAGACTGAACCTAAAAGGTGTTCGTTTCCATTTTAACTCTTATTCAGCACATGCACACACTTAGAATTCTATATCAATGAAATTCTTTCTTCTACAATTATTTTGATATTAATTATAAAAGAGATAAAAAACAACCAATATTGTTATGCTCTTAAATTGTGAATATATGTGTTCTCTATGGATTTATTATTTGAAACATCCATGCTGACTTGTGTTTCCATAACAATTAATTTGATCCTATTTTGAAAGGACAAAAGTCTAATTCAAGTTTTAAAAATAAACAAATCTTTCACCAAAATGATGATGAAATTAACAATATCTTTCAAAGGCAAATTTGGCATCAAATGTCAGTTTTTATGTGTTCTGTTATTTCAAAATGCTGAAAACGCATTGATCGTTTCAATGATAACAACTATTAAAACAATACACACTTTTGAAAATAAACGCAAACTGTTCCGGTGTTCTAACGTTTATTTTGTTCATCCATTTGTCATAAAATATTCCCTTTTTAAGCCTCAACATTAAATATACTATTTATTAAGATGAATTAGTTTCTTTAGCAACCAACTTGAAAAACAACACCAACCTTACTGAACAACTTAAAATTAATACATATGAATAGCAGTATTTAAAATTAGTTTTAACCAGATAAATCTTAAAAGACATCGATTTTTGAAAACACTTTTGATGTGAATGGCAACATCATTTCGCACTTATAATAGATATATTTAAGGGTAAGCTGTTATATTTGTTTTCTGTAGCTTAAAGTTTGTCTTTGTTGACATTTTTATGAACGATCATTTGACGGCAAATATGTACGGTTATCTAAATACTTAGAGCTAAAGGTCTCGTGCAAAGTTTAAAGTATATAAATTTCATGTAAAACAAAATGATGACATTTACCAGCCTAAATCTAGACCAGTTGAAGTGTCCTGTTTTTTATTTAGTAAAATTTGGTTATTTAATTCTTTATTTGTCTAATTTTCAGACCTTCTAATTGTACTGTGTTACTCCTAGTGATTACGACCTTAATAATATCGACCTGGAGTGCGCAAATCTATACCTTATGGTGGAACATTTTCTACGTTTGTTTTTGCGATAATGTCATGCGAAATTATTCTTACAGAAAGAAGCTTTATAACATTCATCTGGAATACTGGTAATATACAGACGGAGTGTAACACTATCGAATAAGTCTATATGTTCATTGAACCTTTAACGTTTTTGCTGTATACGTATGTTGGGGGAGAAAGTACAAAGCCAATGAGAACTGGAATCATGTACTTTGTTCTAAAAGCAGAAAAATGGTCAGGTAGTTCTAACACAAGTCAGGTTGTTAGTTGAGATTTTAGGCTTTGGTTCCCATTCCTTGGAATATTGCAAATGTTGATGACAAATTGGTAAAATCATCAAAAGCAAATATACCGATGCTACCTGCATTCGATCGAAGTACTATCAAATACTGTATCGATTGTGGAATGTTTGTGGCAATTTTTCACATTGACACATTCTGAGATATTGCTTCATGTATTTTCTTTATACAACAATATCACGTAACAATTCAAACTATTGGATTGCGTTTTTCCTGATTAGTATACAGAATTTTCAATTATCAATATAGAGAGGAATGAAATATGCAAATAATGGACGTTTGATAATCACCTGGCTCCCAGAGAATACACAGCCAGTGGTAAAAGACATTTGATGTAGTACAAGCAAATAAGTGAAAAATTCCTGTTAGAGAATTACAAAGCTGTCAGTATAAAGCAAATTTAACAATCGATCTGTGTACTATTTCCATGGATGCAAATGCCATTGCTTTACTTTTAATGTATAGAGAATTTTATCTGAAACGGCTACATCTCTCGAGTCAACAAATAAAGAAGCAGACGAGAGTTTGCTTCATGTTAAACATGTCAGTTCAAAACTCAACTTTCCCTACCCGGGCAGGGAGATATCCCGCCAAATTCAAATTTGGCAGTTAGGATTCTTTTCTTCAAAATCATAATTTCACTAATCTGACCTTACATCTTATTGTTTGTATGGGTTGAGCTATATCTATTCTACATGCATGCAAGTTTTATATACAAATTTTATGTATTGAAGGTGGACTTTGTTAAAAGGTGTCCCTGACTTAAAACATGTTTGAAATTATTGAGAAATTGTCCATAGCGCAATCTTGTGGCATTTATGGACCTGTTGCACCATTTGAGATATACATATTTACGCTGCCATTAACATATTTGATATCGACTTGCATGTGTCTTTATTTTCATATTCTATTTCGTAGGGATGTATAGAGGATCTTACGTAAGTGTTAATTCAATATCGTATTTATGAAACGAGTTGACTAAAATGAGTATGACATGAGCCTTGGCGAGTGTCATATGATTTTAGTCAATGAGTTTCATAAATATGATATTGAATAAACACGAATGAAAGATTCTATTTATCACATAAAGAGTAATTTTAAGAAAATTATACAAATGTACACACCAGACAAAACGTCTCCTGCATATGATTTTGCCGTTAAAATGGTTATTACATACTGTGTACATTTGAATTTTGCTGTATAAAAGATTGTCTTAGCCATATTCTAAATATTGTAGTTGGCCAATATCTAGGAATGTATAGTAGACATGCCACGCTCTCCAAGTGGTCCAATAAAAGCAATTTTGATGTTACGATTTGTTTTCGGTGACAAAGAACGCAGAAACACCTTGATCTAACTGACTGCTGTGTCAGTTATCAAGTCTGAATCTGCCTTGTTTGTGGCTCAAACAACTTGTTTCAAACAAGGTAGTTCACCTTCTTTGGCTGTTGTTTACTAGTATGGCTTTATTCAATGATCTTTCTCACGAAACGTAACGTTTCAAATTTGTTAAATGTTAAAAAGTTATTGTACTAATAGGTTCTTACATGAAAAAGATGTATCTGATAATTAAGATGCATTGACTTTTGTTCCTTTGATAAATAAATTTTTGAAGTACGAATAAAAAAAAACGAAATTACATACCCGTTAAATCGTGTGTTGTTTCCAACTGTACGGTTTCTGGGTAAATTAGTGTGATTGTTGTATCGGTGCTACTATACCACGTGCCATTTCCGATACAAATCACTATCTCATCCACTTCCTCCGGAAGTTTTACATATACCTGCGTAACACCCGCCGTAATGGATGCAATGACCATCTGGCAATATCCGCCAAAAGCACACATTGTGCTGACGTAGTACTCACTCCCTAGTTTATCATTCGGTATTGCTTGGAGACCTTCGTTATGCCCATCTTTTTCGATGATAGCTTGCAGAAGAAATTGTCTGTTTGATCGCAAAACCATGGTTTGATTTTTAATTTCTGAATTTGTTGGAAGTTTAGACTCTTTGATGTCAGTGTATGTCGAAGTGCTTCTATATCCGTTGAGAGATATAAAAGTAGATTGTGTAAAACTCGTGATGTTCATATCTGCAGAATTTGGATTGACTAGTTGAAGGTATAGCCGCACCGTGTACGCTTCGTCCTCTCCACCATAACCAGGTAGAACCAATCTATACTCAGTGGCACAGTAGACTGAAATAAATTGAACATGATATGTCGACGAATACCAAATAAATCCCCAAACCAAGTCGACATTACTTCAATTGAACGGCCGTAACTACTGTGAGCAGCACCTGTAGCAAACATTTCACAGTAGTTACTCCCCTTATCTGATGGAGTGATTAACCTCTTTTCAAAATATTCTAGTTCACCAATGATAACACAAGCAAATATATATTTCTTCAATACTAACGTGTATGCACGATCAGATCAGTTTCTTTGACACAAGCTGTGTATGACAATATTATCGTAACGATTTGTGAGAGTTGTTTTACTGGTTATTTATGGACATTTATATAAGAAGAAAATACAACCCACACATTAAAACGTTCTTTAACTTAAGTGTATGTTACACAGATTACGACACCGAAGGTTTTTTTTTTTAATTCTGGCTGAAACTAAAGAAACTATGGATAATTGAAAACTATGAAAAAGTGGAAATACTTTGCAATAAACTATGCAACCGAGCTTTTGTTAGCCCAAGAAACAGTACTAAAAGACCATACATATAACTAAGGATATATTTACTTTACTTAAATTGTATAACCATTTCTGTATAGTAATATCAACATAATCAGTAACAAACACAAAACCATAAAGAAATCTTTAGCAACACTTTTGCAATTAAGTTATAAGAATATGGGGTTCTTTTTTGAAGTCCTATTTCCAAAATTTTGTAAATGGCTTCATAACATCTTGCAAATAAGATTTTACTCTTATGGCTGTCGTTCCTTTGAATTACAAGACAATGTAGTCGTTTAGATAATAGTTAGGACATATTTTATCAAAAATTGTATTAACTATTTACAGTTTGGCAATAATAGATGTAATGAATTTGCGTTTCATTTTCTCTGCCGTAAAGTTCCAATTTTTTCTTAAAAATCATTCATTATATGGTAGAAAAAAGTAGAAAAAAGGCGCAAATAATTATGAACATCTGACGTTTATAAAGCTTATTCCAACGTTGGACTACTATGATCATAAGACATGCTTGAAACAGGAAAAAGCCTTCCTTGCACCAGAATCTTCAATTTAGATTTAAACCTGAATGAATATAAATTATATATTTGACGCCAAAGAAAAACTTCCAAAAAGAAATCAAATACTTTTTAATTTAATATGTCACTGGCACCCCAATGCACCGGGAAAAGTACCGTAAACCGGCAAAGCCACAAGGAACCAGTGCATACCCTTCCAACCAGATGACGTCGGCGTCTAATCTGGATCCAAGCTGTTTGCAAACTCTATCAGGGTCGCACATAGCAGACTGAGGGTAACTGTTATAGGAATGACTGTGATACAAAGTTGTGCCAGTCTCATCAGTCTACATGCTAAAGTAAAGGTATATGTAAAACAAGTAATTGCTAAATATTGTAAACGCAAATGTCTAATAAGTTAGTTTAAAAGTAGAACTGGTAGTAGCAATAGCAGCAGATGTAGCAGAAGTAAAAATAGTAACATTCATAGTAGAATAGTAAGAAGTAAGAAGACGCAATAGTAGTACAAGAAATGGACGAAGTAGTAGAAGCAGTTGTAGTAGAAGAAGAAGAATGATTAGTAGTAGTGGTAGTAGTAGAAGTAGTAGTAAAAGTTCTAACTGTAGTAGCAGCAGTGGACTATATCTAGTAATTGTACTACATACATTAGAATAAGTAGAATTAGAAGTAGAACTAGAATTCGATCTAGCAGCAGCAATTTTTAACAAATACATAAGCTACATATGCGAAAGAATCGTAAAAAAGCGTATATACCAGCTTTGTCATTATATTTTTACGTATGTCCTTTATGAGTTCATAAATAAAAACAATTGGCATCGAAACACATATAGATATTGGGAGCTGGTGGCGAATTTTTCGATCAGATACCATGAAATGGCAAATCGCATCCAAAAGCATAAAAAGGACTATACCTGCTTAAAACTTTTGCAACACGCCATCAAACCATAAATTATATACACAGGTATAAAGTAAACATTGATGTCTCCGAAAAAAAGCAATGTCAAAGACAATAGCGAACATATAAATTGAAAAAACATGTTTATTTTTAATTACTGTTTTCGTGATAATGTCAGAATAAATTTGTTAAAAGTAACTGCTCTTGTTCTTATAATTACTTTGTTTATTTTTATTTATCATAATTGTCGTTATTCTTATTATATACTTATTATCATCTTTTTGTATTTATTATCATTATGCTAAAAAGCATCAGTAATTTCATAAAAGGCAGTAGAGGTAATAGTTGTGTATTTATTTACATTTTTGTGTTTTTTTGTGAAACAAAAAAAAAAGCAAGCTGTTCAAACAGTTTTACAATAGCGTCGACAGTACGTAGATGAAAACTTCATGTTAGATTTTTCATTTATATTGTTTGAGAAAGTAAATAGTTAACCCACCTTTTAAAACAGCACACAGCAAGAGAATAATCTTCATTTCTGTTTGCTGAAAATTACAAGAGACATTTACAGGGTTGAAATTTAAGATACTGTTTGAAAATGAATATTGTTCAAGCATGCGATTCTTTACCACCGTAACATTATGTTAGCACGTAACTTCTTTTTTACAGTTTAATTAGTATTAACACTTAACTTGCTGAAAAAAGTGTTTTCTGCTGAAATTGTCGTCTGTCTAGTAAAAAATCAATCGGATTCGCCCAAAGTTTTGAGAAAAAATTGACCGATTAACTCGGCGTCCAATCTGGATCCAAGTTGTTTGCATATTCTATCACGGTCGCGCTTAGCAGGCTACGGGTAACACTATATCTTATAGGCTTTTTTCAAGCCGGACCTGGTGGTAACATTACAATCTAGGGGTCGCTAGTTCGATTCTTCGTTCGATTAGTCCGTTCGTGGCTGCCGAGATCGGTGACTGTCCTAATTGAAACTCTAATGTCGGTTGACATGTTATATAGAAATGGTATCAGACGAATATCTTAACAGTCAACAAACCCCTCCCCACCCCCTTACTCTAAGACTGTGGAGTAGTCTATATTCGAGAAATTAATATACAGAAAAATTATATTTTCCTGCTGCTTTAGACATTTCACAACACGTGACCCAGCATTGTAAATCAGTATCAGCGAGAGACATTTTAGACCAAGAAGGCAGACGACAATATTGTTAGATTGCTTATTGTCGGGTCTAAATTACACCAACACAGCTCATGTCCCATATTCACAAAGCAATTTTCAGTCTCAGCTGAGATTGAGATTGAAATTGTTTTCTGCAATTATTTTGCATTTTAACATAAAAAACACGATGCGTCTCTTATTGAGACTAAAGTCTTACATGGGACATTAACTGCCCAGTCAAAGTATACTTTTTAACAACCAATTCAGATTTACTCGTATATGGCAATAAAGTTTCGTTTTCAAACTAAACTGACACTGAAAATTGCAAAAAAAATGTGAGCCTAGGGCA
Source organism: Nuttallia obscurata (assembly GCA_032358795.1). Classification (NCBI taxonomy): domain Eukaryota; kingdom Metazoa; phylum Mollusca; class Bivalvia; order Cardiida; family Psammobiidae; genus Nuttallia; species Nuttallia obscurata. Next base: position 6,773 of record JAULCC010474164.1, on the reverse strand, counting down.
TGGTCGTGTGGAGTTATTTTCCAGCTTTAATAAAGGAGGAATACCCCTGGTATCCTTAGGTGGAACCACTAACCTCCCACATTAGATGGCAGATTACCTTTAATGAATTCATTTTTGAGCGCTTCTAGTTTATAAATCGGTTTATAAGTTCATAATTAGAGCAATGATACAGAATAAGACATATCACTTTCTGACAGCAAAAGAAAAGCATTTAGGCACGGCATTAAAAAATTTGTTTGGGTAATAACTGTGATTTTTTCTGTTCAATTTGCAAATAAATGTTTTTTCCACATATGATAAAACCAAATTCCTTGCAAAAGAAATTTATTTTACAGTGTAAGGTATACGAATGACCTGTTTCAGAAAATGGTACAATAGTATTGCATTTTTAATTGTATAACAAACACATTATTTTATATTTTTGTCAGTTTTTGTAAAGACTGAATAGCAGGTGCTCGCCAAAAATGAATAGCGATTCACTAGAACTATTATATAGTTTTGCATATTATAAAGATTGACACACCAACATCATATATGTAGAATGTGATTCCTTAATTTACCACTTCCTGTCATAAATTCCCTTATCTAAGTGCTTCAAGTCTGATTCTTCTGTGAAAACTGCCTCTCTTCGGCACCATTTTAAAATTTCCAAAAGAGAGAAATTACATTTATTTCCGAGGAGTAACAGCTCTCTAAATCTACCATGTTTTATATATTTCCAAAATAATATTGCTGCAGATAACAAGTGCCCTATAAAATAAAACGCCAGCCTGTAACCCAGTTGTAGGAATTCCTTACCTCAGTTCTCTTATTCCCCAGTCGGAACATGTTCTCTTTAATCCACACTTCATAGAACGAAACTATTCTGTGTGATTCTTAACGGGCTTCCAGTGCCAAACGTTTATCGCTGTCAACGATTTCAGACATCAGTTATATTGACATGGTTCGTTTATTTTATACCTTCACACAGATCAATTATTTGTAAACAAGAGTTCCATTTATATTATGCAAGTGACGATAGTCCCGGGCTCCTCGAACATGAATCGGACGTGCTTCTTTTGATTGCTTTGGCAAAACAAACTTGAATCACATTTGACTTCCTGTAAGTGTAAGAATAGATTTCAAGCTTTCAAAATATCAAAATAAAAGCGACATGAATCATCGACAAACAAATGTGACATGTTTCATGATTTCCTTTTCGATAAGATTTAAATGGATTATTGGTTCTTTTTAAAACTGTGATTGTTTCAATAGTTACAATCTGTTCAATCATTTAAATGTATTGACATCTACTCGTCACTTTTAACAAATTTCGGTTCGCTGCAACAGCCGCCATTTTGTCTCAAAATAAATAGTGCAGCATTTTCTATTACAACTAATTTCAACTATGCCGTATTCGTTATGAAGAGTGTTTTTGGTTGTGGCTCGCCAATGGAGAAGAGGGTAATGTCTGTTGTATTATTGTGAGAATTTATCTGATGTTTAACTTCGTGTTTAACTGATATATGTGATCATATAACATCACCTTGCTTTATTAGGACAAGGTTGGGTTACAAGGTTCCGTAGTTGTATGTTAAGTTTTTAGCATTTTCTTCAAACAGTAGTACTACGCCCAAAACCTCCCCGTAACAACTTCCGTTAGTGAACAGAGCAATGGTTGTTATGACGAAACTGGTGCTTTACAGAGGTATAAATAGTTAAGATATCTACTTTTTAAACAGTTTTATAAAATGATGTAGAAGGTATTACAAGCATCGGTGGTCGTATTGTTGTTTGTACCCACCCCTAACCCTCTCCTCTTGTGAAAAAACAACAACATATATATTATTTAGGACATCATCATTTTTTCCAAATTTAAAAAAAATATTTGAAAGGGTTGTTTTCATCATTTTTATATTGTTTTGGGCTATAAGAACTTACATTAACAAAAAGCCAATACAAATGGAAAAGATAATGTTACCAATGCAGATACATACCACCTCCACAAGACACTAAGATTTACACTGGACCGAACGGTATAGTGGGTACGCATTGCCAGTGTCGTGTGAATAATGTCAGATCCGTGAAAAATGTAAGATTTCCACTACTGCGCGTGCGCAAACAAAACCCAGTCACGGCCGTGAAAAATATCAGATCATTCGTAATCATTCATTAAACTTACACGGAAAAAGTTTTGCAGGCTTATAATCACATTAAAGAGGGAAGAGTTAATTCAAATGAAATTAAATTATTGATGCCACTGATGTTAAGTTATGTCAAGTTTGTTATATTGTTGATTTCGGTTGAAATATATGGTAACCATTATCTATTAGAAGTTACAAGCTCGTATGTGTGCCTCATGAGGGTCTTTATATATCCTTCGAATAATTAATCAATCCAAGAACGTGGAAAAGGTCGCACTAGGCAAGCATTTTACAAATTACAATCAAAGTCTAGAAAAGACATATATATGTAAAATGGAATCACTTAAGTACACAAAAATAAAACCCGTTCCCAATGGCATTATCAACGAGAAGGCTTCACGTCTGACCGGATAAAAATAAATTTGAACGCTTTGAACATTCAACAGATCTTATAACAGTGCTGGTGCATATAATTAAAACTTGAATACATACTTAAAACATAAAAAAATTAATGCAAAATGAAACGCCTACTCCAGCAATAGGTCACCTAAAGCAGTTGCAATAGAAATTGTAAATATTAGAAAATTTCATCTTGTATTCAGATTTATACTGCACAAGTTACACAGAACATGTATATTAATGATGCATTTTCCGCTATCTATTTTAACAGCACAGCGAGGTATAAAGCCGGTCGATTTTCAAATCTCTAATTCCTCTTTTTTCTCCTACAAAGGTCTGAAATAACCTGTTCGTAGCATTTGTCTGAGCAAGTTGTACAAAGGACAGTATAGAGAACGTTTAATGATTAAGTCTGGATACATATCGATCTGTAATTATTTATCACGACGTGGAAACAAACGATCGGTGTTAATCGATACTGAAAGTCATCTTATTAACGCGAAATAATTTCCCAATCATCTAGTGATTAACGATGGCAGGATAAACTTATGTTTAGCCATATACACACCCCGTGGTTCCTACCCCGCCAACTCGATACAGCTGAAGAGAGAACATGCATCGATTCCCCTCCAATGATACCTTGACTGCACAATATTTTAGACAAACAGTTACAACACATTTTAGATACAAAGTGATAATAACGGCCCATTGACATTTCAATACCACTGTAGACGCTGAGTCCTCCATACAATATCCGACACCAAGGGTCAACTGTGTAAACATTGACCAGACATTAAACTATGGATTGGTCAATACTATATTTTATATCAAATGCTATAGTCGTCCGTGTATCAGAGCTATACACTGAGCACGCTAAAGAACCAGCGAATACAGAAAACACTTTTGTAAAACTAGCTGGTTCTTTGTATATGCGGATGTCTGAACCCGTGCTTTTATGCCATCTAGGGTCAATGGGCGTGCACGGTGGTGCACGGGAAACTGAACCCCGACCGGCCACTTTAACCTGACAACGATCTAGTCCTAATGCTAATTCCAAATCCTGAACGCAAACAAGTGAAAACCTTTACCAATAATTATTATGTTTTTCTCTCTCTATCCTCTCTCTCTTTCTCTCTTTCTCTCAATGATACCCCGTTGATGATGGGGTCTCTTGGTAAGGTATCTCAGTATTGTGTTTCAGCTGAAACAAAATAACTCTACACTCCCTCTGTCCGTAATTACTGCCTGAGATACCAGCGTAAAACCATGTCCATTATCTTAATTTGCAACCCTTCTCGTCAATTAACGTCAATTACAACATTTACACAGACACCCTTAAGGTCTGAACAATTTTCTGTAGAATGTACCGATGTAAATCAACTTATATGAAGAAGGTAACAACACCACAGCCTTGAATAATTCAATCTATCCGAATTTTTATACCGAAAGTTGTTGACAAGGACTCGTTAACGGAACGCTTCTACACCTTTCGCACGAGATCACACGTGTGTCTGGGAGAAAATATAAGGAATGTCACAGTTTATGTTCAGTCATGTGGAAATTTAATTTCCAGAGATAAGACACAAGTTTCACACTAAATTTAACATTCTGAATGAAACCAGGTTAAGAACAGGAATTGTTTAGAAGTGGGGAAACGACGGTCTATTATCTTCCTGTACAGACATCAAAATAATCTGGATAGTTTTAAACCTTTCAAGGCTGAATAACTGTCATCTGCACAAATTTGAAAATCGTTGCCTTCATGCAGATTTTTTTGTATAAATAGAACAGTGTCAAAGAGTTTGGATGATCCCCGACCAGGTTCCAAACTGTTTGCATAGGTGATCAGCATAGGCCAGGCCTCGTGATCATAAAACTTGTATTTGTGCTCAACTCAGGTTCATGCTCAAAATACAAATGTTTAAAATATTAATCTTATTCATATACATGTTTGTATTCAGATAAAAATGATGTACCTCAAATATCTAAACTATATAAGAAGCAATTCAATTTCTATGCTCAAAATATTTTGAGCATGAAACATGTTTTATAATCACGGGGCCTGTAGTGTTGAAGGGTAAAGTCTTTTATATAATGTTTGGTTCTAGTAGTCTCCAAATTGTATACATGGATACCTCAGTGAAAAATACCGATATGACCCTGCGGTTATAAACATTTTACATTAAGTATAAGAACGGTCTCAAGCATAAGGCCCCGTATCTATAAAACTTGTGGATATTTGTTTTAAGATGAAAATAAAATTCATAATTAAAAGTTTAAAATATTAGTTACTTATTTTTTTTACAAAAATCTTGTGTAAGTGATAAGTTCAAGCTTGATATTACACATTAAATAAAACTTTCCATAGAAGTGATATGAGGGTTCAACAGTGTAGGTGACATGCCTTTGACTCATTAGATTACTGGTTCGAACCCCTTGAGTGGCATTTCTCCTGACCTTTATTATACCCCAAGAACTGGTTTTACCCAGGAAACGAATTCAAAAGTGTTTCTATAAGCAATATGCATCCAACATAATAGATCTTTAATTAATGAACTAACTTAAACAGATATACTGTCTCAAAGGTAGCCATTATAATAAGGAAGTTTAGCAACCATAATTGTTATTTAGCCAACAAGATTTGAAGGAATTTGATAAAGGGTCACTGAAGAATCATTTCTTTGAAACTATTTAAATATTTCTATTTTTATTTTATTTACACAATCTACAAATGCTGCGTTTTCTGATGCATCTATACGCCAAACACCTACAGAGATGTCAAAGTTTACTTCAAAGATGAACATTTTATAAAAAGAGCAAACCAAGAGATCGAAGTCAACTTCCTCTTCTACCCTATGCCACTGATCGTCTGAGACGTCACGTAAAGGTAACCACAGTCAACATTATACTAACTAATCTATCCAAAACATTCACACTAGATTTCTTTCTGAACATATAGGTTTGCTCACATATAAATCTGCATTATTTGAAGGCAACTAGGATAAATCTATTTGGTAAAGTGATAAAAATGACAATAATAGATTCTTATTTTGGCCTAGTACGTCACCATGGCCAGGCGCAGGTTTAACCATGTCCCATGTGCGGAACTTACACCTTTGGTAAATTTCTACCTTCACAAAGCTCTTATTGCATTATCGTGAGTATAGGTTCATGAAGAGTCGCGAGACATTTCAGCTTTTATGCTTGCTTTATGGCGGTAAGAAAACTTCCCCGTTCTTCAAAACTAACGTTCTTCTACCACTGCTATAAGGAACAGCAAAATGTACAGGCTCCATAATGCAATGTATCCGGTAATGTTAGTGTTAGTTTCGAAAAAAACTGGAGACTGTTTCGAAGCAGAATTTAAACCCAGATGTGTTTGCGTTTCAGGAGGAGATTTTTTACGTTAATAAGGCATAAAACCCACTATAATAGCTCCGTCGAAACTTTACGATGTGTGTTTAGAAACAGTGCGGTAACTTATAACACGAGACTCATTGCAGTGGGAATTGTGGATTGAGCCATTTGGCATCTAAGATACAATCAAATGAACATGTTTGACTTAAGTCAAACCCTTGTTTACTTACACATGAGTATGCGAACCTTTTAATCTATTTTGTTTAAGCAATTCTGTATTTATGCAGAACAATTCGTTTGCAACGCAAATAATATGTAAGACATAATTTGTTTAGAAAAGGACACAATTTAGGACTTTTCTTAAAAAAAAACTTTGTAAATAATTGCTGTCCATGTTCCTATGAGATGGTAAACACTTTCTATACTGGTCTTTCTTCACCCGCACAATCTAGGCCTTTAGTCAGGACGGTGTCAGGTATACCAGCGACATGACGATTGAGTTTGCACCTACTCCTGACGTCGGGGTAATCTGTAAAACAGTTGTTGTTTCATTTTATCTAATGACAATACGAGGGGGGGGGGGGGAGGGAAAAAAAGTTTACGAACATTTTTACACCCCCATCCTCATACAGAGTTTATTACAGAAAGGTATCTATCGAAAGAAAACATGAAGTAAGTTAAGAATTGTAAATGCGTAGAGAGACAGTGTGATGAAAAAAGAGAAAGAGACAGTATTGGTTTACAATGCCCCTCAAGATGAAGAACATCAAAAAAATAATGCTACACAAGAACAAAAGTTGAACAATTTATATAATTTTCTAGAGAAAGTTTATCGCTACAAAATGACTTCAATTCCACACTTATAGGATGGATATCTCTTTCATTTTATTGAAC
>JAULCC010474053.1:0-10971 GCA_032358795.1 Nuttallia obscurata | reverse complement strand
GCCGGGCAACTACCTGTCCAAATTATTTAAGGGCAAATTTAAGGGTATCATCAACCATTTTTTCGATTTATTTAAATATTTAAAAATACACTTTAGATAGATTGTCAGGAAGGAATTTTAATATCGTTGTTACGAGCCAGCCTAACTAGACAGACAAAGCCAGAAAGAATCGTTACAAAGTTTATTATACAAAGTTGAAATTAAATATAAATGCCTAATTCACAGTTCCAATATCCTAAACTATTCTGATTCTGTTTAATGTCCTTTTGAAGTTCTAAATCCGATTGTTGAAATTTCCTGTGCACTTTTAATTGAAATCTCCTCACTTCCTTAGTTTAATATTCATTAATCTACAAAGATTTTGTCACTAAATAATGCCCAAAGAACAATCCAGAATCTTCACAAAGTAACTCCATATAATGACTGTAGACTAACCAAAGATAAACCAACGATAACCCTTCAAATCTGCAGCCCTTAATATACACTTTTTCATTTTTCTAGAAGGATACAGAATAAAATTTTATTTACTTATCATGTGACCAATTGTTTACAAGACTTTTTGTGTGATGGCAATTATAGCTTTCTTGAATAATCTACAATATTCTATATGTTGCTAGAAGTTTCCATATCATTTCATAGCCTTCTATCGGTTTATATAATTTTCTATAATCTTTCACATGCCTAAATGTGAATAGTATTGTTAAAGAAGAATAACAAACAATAGACTCCATTGAAACATCAAAACAAGTCCATAATTCACAAATAAGCTATTTATACAACATCTTAAAGTAATTCTGGGAAATTTGTAATCAAAACTTGAAAGATTGAGGAAACGTCACCATTTCTATGTTATTCAGCCAGGGATGTTATGTTACAAATGCTTCTAAATTCATTTGACTTAATACTTTTCGACCTCGAAATGTAATATATGATACTTTCAACAGCTGGGTGAAATAAAAAGTATAGGTGTATAAAATGTTATAACGATTGATTTATATTTTAGCTCACCTGAGCCAGAGGCTCATGGTGAGCTATTGTGACCGGCCTTTGTCCGTCGTCCGTCTGTCCGTGGTCCGTCCGTCAACATTTGCTTCAAACAACATCTCCTCCTAAACGGCTAGGCCAATTGTAATAAAACTTTACTTAAATGTTCATTGGATGGTCCTCTTTCAAAGTTGTTCAAAGAATTTGATTCCATGCAGAACTCTGGCCCTGGCAACAGAAGGAAAAAATTTAAAGATCTTCTCCTCCAAAACTTGTGGCCAGATTTGAAAAAAATTTGGCATAAGTGTTCCTTGGGTTACCCTCTACAAAGGTTGTTCAAATTATTTTGATCTGTAAAAAAACATGGCCGCCAGGGGGCGGAGTCAGTTTTCCTTATGTGTATATAGTGAAAACTTTAAAAATCTTCTTCTTCAAAACTAGTGGCCAGATTTGAAAATAATTTGGCACAAATGTACCTTGTGTGACCCTCTACAAAAATTGTTCAAATTATTTTGATCAGTGAACAACATGATCGCCAGGGGGCGGAGTCAGTTTTCCTTATATGTTTATATTGAAAACTTAAAACATCTTCTTCTCCAAAACTAATGGCCAGATATGAAAATGATTTGGCATAAATGTTTCTTAGGTGGTCCTCTATAAAGATTTTTCAATTACTTTGATTAGTAAAATAGCATGGCCACCAGGGGAGGAATTCATTTTTCCCTATATGTATATGGTGAAAACTTAAAACCTCTTCTTCTCCAAAACAAGAGGCCAGATCTGAAATTTATTTTTCATAAATGCTCCTTGGATTGTTCAAATCATTTTCATGTGTGAAAAAACATGGCCTCCAGGGGTTAAGGCTATCATATTCAGGTGAGCGCCTCTAGGGCCATCATGGCCCTCTTGTTTATGTTAAATTCATTTCAGTCACTTTCTGCCATCTGGGGCTAATGGACGCCCCAGAGAGTGGAAAGAAGATACAGATAATTCTTCTGTAGAACTAGCTGTTTCTTTTACGTGCCCAGTGTTTAGCATTTTACTCTTAGAATCCCGGTCGGTCACTAAATCCTGCCACCGACAAACCAGTCATAATGCTAACCCTAAAATCTGAGCGTCAATGAGGGACAGTCATTACTACCTATTTTAAAGTCTTTGGCTTTACCCTCCCGGTGATCGAACCCGCGGCCTCCCGCACCGGAGGACGTACTTCTACTGAGCTAACTGGGCGGTCCCAACATCATATAAATTTTACTTCTTGACTGTTTTTTTTGTGATAAATTTGCAATTTTTTCACAAAAATAACACATTTACAAACATTATAGTCTCATAGAAGATGACGTTAATTAAACAATTAACATTTCTGAACTATGTGTATATAACATCTTTGCAAAATTGAAAGAGAAATTCGATAGTAGCAAAGTAACAAAGTACATATCAACAGAAACATTTTTTGATATGGTGCCAGAATAATGAAAAGGAAATATAATTTTTTTTCTCGATTTCAGAAGTTACTCGTGGAGTTGCCTGTAGCCATTCACGCGCGAGAACCCTTTTTACAGAGTCCATATCTGGCACATGTGTTTTTGAAGCCAGCCTATGCAAAAACTACACAGACTTTAAAGCTGGCAAATGCCCGTGCAATGGAACATGTGCTGAAATGGGATACTATGCAAACAGAGGCAACCCGCGTGGACGTTATTACCTAGATACCAACGCTGTGGCGCCATTCTGTAAAGGGACATAACACCGACACGTTAAGAGTAACATAACTTGGCATGGGCGAGTATGTATTAAAGAAACGATACAGATAAAAAGAATAAAATGGAAATATATATATGCTGGCCTATAAAGCTAGTTGTAAGTTATAAGCTGTACACCACTATTGCAATATAATGTGCACGTTATAAAGCATAAATCGTCACAATCTCTAAAAATCTAGAATGAACAGACAATCACCTAGTATCACCTAAATGGAAGGAAGTTGTTCAAATAATACCAAAAGACGGCCTTGCCAGTTAGTTATACCCTGGATACATGCTTAACCTTTAGCCTGATAAGGGCGACCGTGATATAATTTGCAAACAGATTGGGTCCAGATTAGACGCCGAGTAACTCGGCGTTTAATCAGGATCCAAGCTGTTTGACACTTGGCCAATTGTTTCTTCGAATATTGGGCGATTCCTATGCAATTTAAAATCTAAGCAGACGACAGTTTAAGCAGACGACATTTTTTCAGCAGGCTCAGGGTTAATACTGCAAACCATCCATTCAGTTGTAGATCAAATACTTCTCGAAGATTATATAGACTTCCTCTTCAAAGGTTAGACGCCCAAACGTGAATGAAGCCCCTTACATCTGATAGTATGTTTAATACGAGTGCGTTTGATTCGATAGCGTTCAGTGGTGTATATGCTACCATATGTATCATATTGATACATTATTTACGTTTTGTCATATAACATGTCCTATTTGTGTAAAACATTTTCTTCGAGAACTAGTTAGACCTCTGTTGCTTTTTCATCTCAGTTGTGTTTTGAAATACTAACTTTAATTAAACATTAAAAATTATCTTCACTGGTCAATTTTCTTGTCAAATGAATTACCGAACTGTTGATGTTTTGATATTGAGTATTTATCTTCACACCGGCTTAGATCATTTCAGTACACCAGTTCTAATAAACCGTGCAAAAGCTGCTTATAAAACAATAAAACCTATTCGCTTATGCACTAACTTGTACAATTTACCATGCTATCGATAGTACCATTCCTAATGAAACATGCACACTATAATATATAAGCTAATAAAATCTATTTTCTTAAACACGGAGAGTTTTTGGACAATATTATGATAATTTTTAGTTCAGCATGTTTTTACAGCAATAAACAGTATCACAATTCGATGACCTTCTCTTCAAGACAAAGATTTGGTTGATGGTTCAACTTCAAAGCTATTTACGTTATCTTCACAGACTTCACTGCCTACTGAATCCGAAAGTGGAATGTCCGAAATAGCGTTCATGTTCTTTTCACTTTCACATTCATGAGTATGTGACTTAAAATAACGTATTTTAGCGATGCTTTTTGACCGATTTTTTTAATGAAGGCAACAGACATATTTCTCTGGCATTCTGACATCATAAGTATTAGGATATTTTAGCCTAAACGTGAAACTACCAACAGTGAAAGGAAACATGCGCATAAAGTTGCGCAGTAACAACTCTCGTATATGTCTTTAAATGTACAAGCTTACACAATTAGTTTAATTGTTTAATACAGGGCATATTCCAATTAACGATTGGTGATAATAGAAAGTGATCATCTTCCAAAAAATTGAGTTCTCTTTTCAAATGAAATTTTGTGTAAAGCTCATCTCTGTCAGCAATGCCTTAAGAGGCTATTGAGTCTAAAAATAAATTGAAACGTGACCATCACAAGGCTAACTGTTAGAGAAAGTGGAAACGACAAATGGGATAAACAAATCTGAAGAAATACTAAGATGACGCATTTGTATTTTAAAGCAATTTTTATTTAGAGCATAAAAATAATTTTACAGAAGCAAAAACAAGACAAAACAAGTTGAAATGAAATATTTAATATTGAAATTAGGCTTAAAGGGTAATTAACTCTTAGCCCTTAGCCTGCTAAGCGCGACCGTAATAGAATATGCAAACAGCTTTGATCCATATCAGATCGACGTCTATATAGCCGGATCCAAGCTGGTTGACATTCGGCCCATTGTTTTTTTTTTTTCAAATTTGGGCTAGTCCGATGAATTTTAAAATTCAAGCAGACGACAATATTTTTTTCAGCAGGCTAAGGGTTAACGCATACATGAAGTTGCTACAGGTAATTATGGCTTTATATCTAGGAAACACCTTCAAGACAGACATGGCTTTCTTAATACTATGTTAACGGAAGGTTTTATATGGATATCTAGAACACGTCACGAATAAAGCAGTGAATGGCTGCACAGAAACATAACACTATTTCGTTATCTTGGTGATAAAGATGGCCTGAAGACATCTATAGAAAAGATATATAGAGTCGTTTTTATTGTAATCGTTATCGCGAGTGATGAAATGTTATATGGAATATCAAACGTGAGTGAGTCAGTGTTTTAAGGATTATCATTTATCGTAGGAAACATGTGTGTATCATTGCAACCAAATTGTAAATGAAGGTACATGTATCACGTAACAAACACATGAATACGCAAAAATGTACGAAGTAAACATACGTCTTTCACATATAATTAACGTAAAAATAAATTATAAAATAAAACCTTTGGGAATAACAATAAGAAAAGAGATATGTATTTGACTAGATCAGTTGTACTATTCGTTGGTCGAAGAAGGAGATTAAATACTGTTTGGGACTAGCACACACCGGAAAACCATGATGCATAAAAATGAAGACTTTATTACATAAATGATGACCAGACCTTATTTGTATCGCAGTGTGATATTTATACTGTGGTTACAAAATGGAGATTGGGAAGACATAGGTGTCGTCTGATGTTGATACCTTGGGTCAAGGTCATAATTTCGCGCCTGCCCATTCGACGCTTCCGGTATTGCACTGTGGGACTGCATAGGGCAATAATTAGTATTTCCGTAGTTTAGAGATTCGGAAACTATTTGCATCTGATCAAATGACTTTTTAAACTGCGTTTCAATGCCCCTTGGGGCCGAGCCTAAAAGGGAATCTTGTAACAAAGCTGGTTTGGATTCGCCAGTTTTTACTGGTTTCAGTTCGGCTAGTTGCGTAGAGGAAACCGTTGATGAGGAAGAGCAGTGTAATGTCTGTCGATCGGTTGGATGATGAACATCAGTCTCGTTGAACCTTTGAACAAGCGATGAATAAATATCGGTCTCAAATGACCCACCTATCATGTCCAAGTTGTCCTCAAATCCTCCTGCGTTGTTTTCATCGAAGTGTAACTCTTTCATGCCATCTGATACAGGAATATGCATCGAATCTTTTATAGGGGGTTCCCACCTGACAGAACAGTCTAAGAGATCAGATTTCATTTCCGGTTTTATTTTTCTGCTTGAATTATTTTCGTAACACTGTCCGTCATTGCAAAATCCAAATGAGTTAGTAAAGTCTGACGGCGTTCGCAAACGTCTCGCTGGAATTGCGATTGGTTGGTTATATTCACATGCTCGCTTTGGTGGAGTTTCATTGGATACTATGTCTTTACAATAGGAGCTAGACGGAGCCGGAAACGGATCATATGACCTCAAATCGGGGCGAATATTTGCACCGCTATCTTGTACTCCAGGAAACGCAGGAATATATTGGCCATTGTTTACGAAACCTGTCAAATAACATCCGGCCTGCATTTCATTTTGATAATATGGGTAGTTTCCAGGATACCCAATGGATTTATTTGTGTCTATTTCAATGGAAAGGGATTGCATTCCGGGACCAGGCGGAATATCGCAGTAAGCAGGACCGCAGAAATTGAGGCGTTTCGCGGGATATGGCGGCGAACTTGCTATCCGGGGACTTCCCTGGTTTTTCCATCTCGAGCATGTACACTCAAACGGAGGACAAGAACACATATTGTCCTTTTCTGCAAAAAAATAAAATAAACGTGTTTCACATTTAAGACTTTTATGAAAAAGCCTATTTTAAACTTTAGCTATGTTTGATATACATATAAAGTACATATCAAGAGACATACTACAAGAGCTAAACTTAGCAGTTTTACAGCTGAATCTATAACCATGCTTTATAGTGAATATTTTCTCTTCTATTCTTAGTTTGATGTTGATGTTTTAGAAAACTATAAATAAAATTAAATAAACTTGTTTTCTTTCAATAAGGGTAATCTCATAAAAAAGAATTATACCATTCACACATTAAAAAAACATACGAATGTTTTTTTCTTGTTATGTCAAAGTACATGAGAGGCCAACGGATTAGTGAGGAGGAATATATTTGTACACGCCCTAACATACAATTTTTCTCAATAACTTTATTTTTCAAATTAAGTTTAAAAAAGTTCTGTTAACTGGTTATTTTGTATGGTTTATGTAACTTGTTGTTTTTCAACTGCATTTGAACATACCTGGCGTTATCATAGGCCTAAGCGGTGAGAAATTAGACTCGTCTCTTTGTCTTTTCAGGAATTTCGGAGCGGCACAACTCTGAAAAGATATACAGTTAATTTTAAAGGACAATAGGCTACATTCAGCTGGCAGTTAACGTTGTTAATAAAACATTAAAGAAAACACATCTTTGCTTACATATATCTAAGTTGTATTCCCATACACTAAGCAGTTTCTTCTATCGTGTTTATGTTTGACGCATGTGTTAAATGCTTTAAGTTTTGTACTGAAAGAGATTTAGACAGTACAACTTATTCACAGTAGTTATCTTTGGAAAAGATTCATTGTCCCTTATACATAGGTGCTATAGGGGAAATTATTATACAAGGTTATTATATATAATAAAAAATCCTGCTAGAGGAAAGAGTCACATGTGATTGGATGTAGGATGCTGCTCAGTAAAGTACATTATATATTATATACTGATAAAGTATAGTGGGTGATAAGGGGTGTCTAATGCTTTGAGAACCTTTGGTTGAGCATTAATTTTATAAAGTTATGGAAATAAAATAAGTTTAAACTATAGATCAGCAAGTGTTGCTGTACGTTAGGTGTGATATTTGAATATAATTATTCCTTAATTATTATTAAAATTATTATGTTATAAAATGACTATGTAAAACACCTCGAATAACCTAAACGAAGCAATATGATCCGTTTACAACAACATAAATCATTATAACAGCCAGCCCAGAACGAAAATATGTCTGTTTATTTTTTTTCTCATTTAGAAAGGTCTGGCGCATATAGTTTCTTTGCAATAACATCGAATATGCGTACCACTCCAAGCCTCTGCTGCCTTATAGAACGTTGATGTCGTCTGGCTTCTGCAGACGCTTTTAATTCCGGTTTAGGGTGATCATGCACGCCCTTTGCCTGGAAGTAGATGGCGCCACGGTGGTGTCTCCAGAAGTGTGTCACCGGATATCCGCTGTGACCTCGGCATGGCATTAGGTCAAGGACACCAGAACAGTTCGGATTGGGACATATTTTACCTGAAACATAATATTGGGCTCTTATATGTATTTAAAAGTAGGTATCTACCAATAAAATGTTTTATTAGCAGAACAAAACGTTACAAATTAAAATACTTACTTCCGATATAATTATCGTCAATCTATCAAAACAGAAACAAATAAGAACGAAAATCTAAAGATATGTTGTATATATAAAAAATAACGAATTGCAGCATACAAAAAATTGCAATACTAAGTCATTCTTAATAGTTGTAGATAAATATGTATGCATATTTGACGATATTAGAAAATTTAGCAAACTTTGAAAGAAAACGAAATTAACGCCAGTAATGAAAAACCAGTGCTTAATGACGTCAAAGCATAAAAACAGCATTTTTCAAATACATATTGCAGTGCATATTATACAGTTAGTTACCAATTTGTTTTCTCCTTGCTTTGTCACATATAGCAGGTCTCAGGTGAATTTTGTCTCCGTCATTCGTAGAACAGTCATGGCTACATACAAGCACTCCAAGACAGGATTTCTTCAAAATCATTGCATTATGGTTATTCGTATTGCGCATGGCCCATCCACTCACGTGACGTCTGGCGTCTTCGGTGTCATGTGGGTAGGCATAGCGACAGTTGCCATCAGGCCACTCTTGGAAGTCATCCAGTTGCTCTAACTAAAATTCACAAAAAGGCTTAGTTAAATTACTAAGATCATGTTATGATAGTTCTGAATTAAAAACAAATTCGTCTTTTGCTGGGATGATATCTGTTTATTTATATCCAAATTGGTAATCATATTCAATGTTCATGTTCAGAAAAGATTAACTTTCTTCTCAGAAATTTCGAAATGATTATCATATTTACATATTGTAATATTGCAATACCGTAATCTTAAGATACATATAATTTCCGGCGAGAAGGAAATAGTTTGTGCTATAAATGTTATATTTAAGGGACACTATCAATTTCTAAAAAAAGCCTTTCTATCAAAAGTACAAGTGAACATGTCTGATTCAAGACCGTTCATGTCAGTTACAAAGTCCTCGAGACGTACCACTGGGAGAATATTGTCGTTGATATCCCAGTGATGTTCACAGTCTTGCTCGGCCTTGCTCGGCTGCATTGTTGGTAAATAGGACGTCTCCTCTGTCAATGTCATAGTATCTGCAATAAAATAACATAATTATGCTTAACCTTTAGCCTGCTGAAGAAATGTCGTCTGCTTAAACTGTCGTCTGCCTTGATTTTAAAATTTATCAGAATCGCTAAATATTTGGAGAAGCAATTGGCCGAGTGTCAAACAGCTTGGATCCTGATTAGACACCGAGTTACTCGAAGTCTAATATGGATCCAAGCTGTTTGCAAATTATATCACGGTCGCCTGTAGCAGGCAAAAGGTTAAAAAAAACTTGTTTTATCATGCAAGTAAGCCACCTGAAATTATTTTCGAGGCACACAACCCAAGGAATCAAATAACATGAGTGGAATATGTCAGTTACTTCCATAGCGTATTTATAAAACTACAGTTTCTTTAGTCAAAATATAGTCTGTTATCCATTCCATATCATAGACCTCTGTTGGGGACATTAACCTGTTCCGAACAAAGTTAACAAGAAATGCCATAAAACGATTACCCGGGTAACGAATGTGTAATAAAGTTACCCAATATTTCTAATTACACATGCATGTCAATAGGTAAGCAAATAGTAATCCATCTTATCCCAGCTTAAACCTAATAATTGTAAAACTTTGTTGCAGAGAAATGTCTTTAACATTTTCTAGTTTGCAGTTAAATTTTTACCCTAGGAATTTTATGTTTTTCTCATTATTCCTTGTGCAATTATTGCTGCATAAAATTATTCGTGGTATTTCTGAAGTCGTTTAGTCTATCTTGTAAGTGTTTTAACATGATCTGTTTTTCTTGCAAGCACCAATGATAGGCAGGCGATCAGTAGTTTATGACGTGTCGAATGGTTCTTAAAATGGAAAGGTTTGATTTTATGGTTTTTCTTGCCGTAAATTGTTCAGGGTGTCCCATAATATATCTGATAATATTTGCTTTTGTTCCGTTTGTTTGTTTGTTTCTTTCCTTCAAAATGAAATGAAGAAAAGATACAGTTATGACGAATACACTAGTGTATCATTCACTAAAAGTTTTAGTGGCTTATCATGTTTAGAAGTTTTGTATCCGGGTATGTTTGATATTTTATATAAATAACGATGAATTCAAATCACTTAGTCCTTATTTACTTATAAACATCGTTTTGATTTTCATATATATACTTACTGTTTATGCCTTTCTCCTTACAAAGATAGATCAGTTTCGTACATGGAATGTATTAAACAAACAACTTCAAGATCAAGAGTGTTACAGCATTAGAAGAAAAAACTCCGGTAATATAAAGAGTTAAAACAGTGAAAAAGATAACTAAATTCATACAAACTTAAATTAATGATTATTTTTATCCTAAAGTAAACGAGATCCCTCGTGCTAAGGCTGCTCAAGTTTGACACGACTTGATACCAGTAAATGTTCAAATATTATAACGTGAACATAAATAATGCTCAGTTCGATATTTTGTAGACGATACTAAAAATTTAATATTCAGAAGTGGCCATTAAAGTATTAATACATATAAGTATCTTATGCAGTTTGTCTTTATATTAAAATTTCATTGCAAATTATTAAGCAGCAAAAGTTGGATAAACTATTACTATTCAAGATTGACATATCGTTATCGCAATTTACATCACTACCAAAGAAAACTTGATTTTGACCAAGAAATTAATTCTAAAACCAATTAATCTTAATTAATTGCATAGAAACATAAAAATTATATTGGATATGGTTTGGGTTTTTATTACACGGAATTGTGTATTTAACTTAGTTTTCTCTAATG
>JAULCC010473831.1:0-10972 GCA_032358795.1 Nuttallia obscurata | reverse complement strand
TGATTCAATAGTATTGAAATACGAAATAAGTTTTGTCCTGTATGGATCTATTGCTTTAAAGGCAAACATGAATAGTACTCCTACAAAGTTGTCAAACATATTTACAGCAGATAAATGTCTTTTCAAAGAAATACTTTCAAAAATCAATAAATTTGATTAATAGCATCCTGAAAATTGGTAGAAAAGGGACTCAAGACAGTTCACAATTGGTAATAAAAGTATAACCTGCCATTCAACTTACATTCAAATTCATTTGAGATTCTATAAAAAGAAAAAAAGCGCAAAATCAGTATGATTACATTTAATTAAATACACTTCAAGTCTGTTTTTTATTGTCCACAGTTTTATATGTATACATTATTGATTAATGTATGACACTCTTTTATGGGTAGACTTTTTTGTGTACTTTGGTTTTGCACAAGGTTCCCGGCTTGTCTTGAATTCATCTTTAAATTTCGGGTACCATTGATATATGACTGTCGAAATGCGGTTTACTAAGAACGGTACAATAGTACCGTCCAAAAATAACCACTCGGCCACGCACGCCCCGATTATAAAAGAACACTTCTTCACAGCCAAATAAAGAGGCTTAACTCAAAACGTCACCATCTTGATAAGTAGCTACGTGTATATCAGATTATTCATTCAAAGATTCAATCTAAGACACATTTCGATGGACGGCTCAATCAGCTAAGTGGTAGAGCGCCCGCCTCCAGTGTGAAATGTTGCAGGTTCAATCCCCGGCCGAGTCAGACCAAATACTTTAGAATTAATAGTTATGGTAAAAACAAATAACAATAAGATCTGACGAATTATCTGATCAAATTCGTACATGAGTTTATTCTTTTGACATTTCCGAATTTAGTTGTTTTGTGTGCAAGGTCACTGTTGCCAAATTACCTCAAAGTTGACAGGAGTCATAAACTTGTCATACCCAAACTGTCTATGAATTTTGTGGATTGTACGTTTAGGCATTCAATGGTTATAATCGTACAAGTTTATGTCTACGGATATAGAAAACTTCCCGCATATAATTAATTTTAATGTTCGTAAATACTTTTTACATTAGTACGGTGGCACATTAATTTGTGTACCTTTTTTTTCTTATGTATGACATCAGCTTTACAACAGTGGAGGTTGAAGAAATATTATTTCTAATTTCTAAATAATGCAGGTGTTAGTCTCCCCGGAAACCAGACATGTCCATGCCTTAGGCCATTTATATCTTTTGCTTTTTTTCTCTCTGTACTTTCTCGCTGTGCTATCAAGCAAACTTTTTTTTTATTGACACAATTATATTATCATACAATTGGGCTTGCGCAAAAAAACAACAAAAATAAGTTGGGAATTATCTATCATTGATTATAATAAGAACTTGTGTTTTCTTCATTCAAATATATGTCATCGGTTATATTTTCTAGAAATCATTTACAAAAAAGTTCGGATTTTTCAAGTGAGGACGCCTTCCAGCTGGCTTGCGGTAGGTCGGTGGTGCTACCCGGGTGCACTTTGTGCCTGAAATAGGGTACAAGGGTCCCCCGGGGTCTTCCTCAAACTGTAATGAACTGGACGTCGCGATATGACTGAAATACTGTTAAAGCAACGTTAAATTCCGAATAAAACAAACAAAAAACAAAAAAGTTAGTACAGTGACCCCACTTTTTTATTTTACTTTAATGGTTATAAACATTTGATAAGTACTTCTGCAAATTTTCGAGAATTTCTTATCTCAAATTCAATTGGGCATGCATCCCTTTAAACAATCAAACACACAAACTTTTTCAGTTATTTCATAATTTCATTCGTCTTATTCAAAAACATCTGCTTACTGTTAAATAGACAAAATAATTGATGACTTGTAAGACGAACAGATACACAGCAATGGTTTAATACAGCAAAACACCAGAAAATGAATTAAAAAGATAAGTTCCTCCAGCGTCGATATGAGTGTCTGCTTCAAGGTATGCCTCAAGCCATACTGAATTGCCCCTTGATAGTTTAAGAATGGCTACATTTCCGCCCTGGTCGTTGTGTCCATCTTGAATTCCTTCTGCAATGGCGTCTACCTCGTTCATATTATCGATTGTAAGTTTGAGGAGAACTTGGTTTTGCGAATATTCAGCAACGAAAAATGAGAATAAGTACACTCCATCTTGTGGAACTGTAAACACACCGGTGTGATGGTTATAGGCGTTTCCGTCATTCAATAAAACTTTGTTGAATTTGATTGTCTGCCCTATGCCAACATGGTACTGACCCTCGTCTAAAACTGCAGAGAATGCAACTGGTTCAGGGTTGTTGGCTGAAAATTAAAAGAACAAAAACGTCATTTAATGTTTTTATTTAGTTAATAATAATAATAATAATAATAATAATAATAATAATAATAATAATAACTATACATTCGAGCCCCTTTGTGCAATCACAATCAGTGACCACCGACCTTCCGCAAGCCAGCTGGAAGGCTTCCTCACTTGAAAAATCCAAAGTGCCCAGACCGGGATTCGAACCCACAGCGTTGAGGGGCTGAGAGATTGCAAGTCAACGACTATACCTATACGGTCACGGAGGCCCCTTACAAAAACTGTAAAACATTGCTTAAACTATACAATTTGGTTAGACATAATAAACAGTGTTTGCATAGAAATATTTTATAAGCCATATAAAAACACATTATTGATATATGCAAAGTTTTATTTAAGAATAATAATTTTGTGGAGACCACCAACAGTATAGGTTGTTACAAAGTAGGTCTATTCTTGCACAATATAATAGTAAAAAAGTGATAAAATAGTTGTACAATTTCAACTGCAACTGACAATTCAGCTATGAAGAAGTATTTGAAGTAACTCACCTATGAATCTTTTTACTCTTTCATATTTGCTTTCTAATATCCAATTATCGAGTTTTTCTTCCACCTTTTTCAATCGTGATTCGTATGTCGCATCCAGTTTCTTTGCTGACTCCACCACTTTTAATGGCATGACCTGTGCCGCAGTCAAGCTAACAAACGAAAACAGTGCGAGTTGCCTCTTCAGTGACATATTTTTTAATCGTGTTGAACCCTTCAAGGTTTACGTTTTTCAGGTCATACTGTGCTTTATAAATGAACATGGTTTGAGGGCAATTCAATAACTATCAGCATACTTTGAGTAATTAGTTAATTATTTCAAGAGTAAACAATAAGTTGTATTCTTGTATTTTAAAAAATTATATTCCCCGTCATTTGTATAAGTGGGCCGGGGAAATATCTAAATATCACCTTCCAATAGTTTTTACTATTACAAGTACCTCATATATGTACATGTACATTTGTAAGGGGAGAGGGCGACTAACGAAAGATCAGTCTGAATATAATATACTTGTCCTAGGGCAGTAGGTTGGAGTAAAACCACTTGTTTTCAATAAGGAAATTAAATAAAACAACAACTAAAAGAAAAGACCAAAAAGTGAATAAAATATCTTTTACATTGCTTTTAAAAGTAATTAGCTTCTAAATCACAAAGAGGGGGCTAAATACTGAATGTTTCTGAGTTTAGTTGTTGATTTCTATATTTTCTTAAGCAAAAGAAGTATTTCAAATAAAGTGTAGTAAAATAAGCTGTAGCATCATCTGATCGAACAACATTGTGACAATATCAAACTCCGTATCGTAACCTTTCATTTCTATCTTGTAAATTAACGAAAACTATGTCTTTTTGCTTTATACAAAACGTACAGATGTCATTGTTTTTTACACCAATGACATTAAGATACATATTTACCAGGTAAAGCCTACGTATTATTTGTGTTGGGAATCACTGATGCCAGAAAGAATTTGCTGTATTAAAAGGCATAATATGTAATAGCTTCTACTGATTATTTTTGAAATTAAACAATTTATTCCATTCAGATTAACCTCTTGAAAAATGTGAATTTGTAATTAATATTTCAAATATTACACGACTTCCCCGTAATGATATGGTATAAAATTTATTTCTATCGTACCATTCATCGATGCTTCAACAATATATGATTTAAGATGTTTGCTTACAACATGTTTTATGCAGAAATATTGTAGAAAATAAATCTGAATTCCATATTTTTCTAATATTGTATTTCCTGACAAAATGATCCATTTGTGTATATTACAGCTATAAATCGAATACTTTTTTGATAAAACAAATCTCTGACCTCCAATAAATTAACTGTCATTGTAACATAATTGGATAGTAACGGCACCCTGAAGATCTTATTAGATTTGAATATATTTTGAAGCCATCTTTCTAAAATGCATTTGTTATCTTTTTGCTTACGGTGTCGGGATAGTGTTTGCCAAAGCAACTTACTAAATATCTAAATCAAACATAGTGTTCACTAAACTGGTCCAGTTTTCATTAGTTAGATTGAGACTTCTTATCCATGAACAAAGTAAAGTATATTAATCATTGTCAACCCTCTTTCTGTAAAACCGTTTATTTACTACAGTTTTCTTCAGTTTTGATGGATCATTCCACAGGAAATTGAAAAGACTAGTTCCTATGTCACGCAGGATTTAGTATTCCGGGTTTGGCAGTGAAGCAAACAAATGGATGAAAATAGAAAGCAACATAATTTTTTATAACAGTAGTTTTAGCAATGGGACTAGGTCGTCTTTCATTCCAAAATTTTATAAATTTCTTAAGTGACTGTAACTTATTGCTACTATGTGAGTGAATCCCTTTGCTGAGTTTGACCTGAAATATATCAAGTTTCCAGTAGCTTAAAATTAGAAATACACTATATCAATTCAAATTTAGTTTTCATCGGTTCAGATGTGTGTCCTTTCGTACCTAACCAAACAAACTGTGTTTTGTCAAAATCGATGTTAAGACCTTACACCAAAGCAAAGTTGAATAATTTAGATAGTGTCTCATTTAATGAAGTAGAGTGTCCATCTAAAACAAAAAAAACAAGTTTGTGATTTATTATTATCGTCTTTCTTTGTGAAACTCGGTATATATCAGTAGCCTCTTAAAAGTATACAAATTTAAAATCGTCGTTTAGAATACAATGCTGTAAACGTGGAATACTACTACTTCTTCTTTTAGGAGAAGAAACATTACATTGAATTACATGATGAAGTTAGAGCAAGCTGCGTGTCTCTAAACTGAATGGGTGTTTTAATCCCAGTTACACCAGTATTGGACAAAGATGTATAAGTTTTCGGATATTTAACATTTAAGATGATATTTGATTTCTATGAACAACATATACCTTGTTCAGGATAATTGACCTGACTTATACTGAAATATTCTCATGTCCAATCCAAAGGTCATTTACAAAATGGTGGAAGAACTTCCAGTTACAGCCATACGCTTACCGAAGAAGAATAAGAAAATCACCTTCAAAAAATTGGAATCATTGTACATAATTATGTTTGAACATATTGAGGATTCCCTTTTCAGCATCAATCCGTTAACAAAACACCTGAATCATGCAGCTAACATATCTCTGACCAACTACGGTAGAATAAGCTATATTCCCTTTCCCTGAAATTCTTTTGATGTAAGAGAAAACAGGTTGTTTTTGTGTTTAAAACGGATGTCTAATTCTCGAGATAGCAGTTTTACCAGGTGTCATGTTTGAACAATTTTCTTTGAAGTCTGGGTACATGTTTAATGTTCAACCTTGAAAAGACCTCGTCAAACGGCAAGACTTAAAGCCAAGTAACTGTAATTAAAAGCTAATGCAGGGATGATTTGTTTATTATCTTTATGCTTGAATATAATTGAGGTCAACCACAAAAAGTTTCTAAAAGACTAAAAGTTTAAAGTCCAAATCCAAACTTTAAAATACAGTAGACTAAAGAATGAAAGTGAGAGCATGGCATCAGCGTAATGCGAGTTGTTTGTAATTTGAGTGTTTGTTCTCTCACTATTAGAATGATATCTTTGTGCAGAAAGTAATAAGAATAAGTATCAAGTATTTAAGTTCACATTTTACACTAAAATATCCTTTTTAATAAAGACCTGGAAGGCTGTGTCTCAGCTGAGGTAGAGAATTTATTGTCATAAATATTTGTTTGTTTGATTTACTTTCTTTCTGCCGGCTAGGGCTAATAGATGTCCCAGAGAGAGAGGGAAGAGGATACACAGAACTCTTCTGTTGAGAACTATAGTTCTTTAAAACATGCCCAATGTATAGCACTGATACACGTTGCCGGTCACTTTATCCTGACACCAACAAACCAGTTGTAATGCTAACTCTTAATCCTGAGCGTCAAGGAGGGAAGCCGTTACTACCATTTTAAAGTCTTTGGTATGACCCGGCCGGGAATCGAACCCACGGCCTCCCGCACCGAAAGCGGACGCTCTAACACTTGAGCTAACCGGGCGGTCTTGTCATATATATCTGAATTGGACGTTTAAAAGTGAACTTTGTGTTTATGAGTGTTTAGTCTGAATGAATGTTCGTTTTGTCTCGATAAAAAATTTAACCTGTTATTTTGGTGAAACTTGCAAAACGATTGCAGAAAACAATTTTATTCTCAAACACAGTTAAGTCTGAAGAACGGTTTATTAACAGTTGAGTGGGACATCAGCTAAGTATACGTTGTACTTGTATAATATTGAATCTAACGATTTCAAACTCGCAGTTACTAGCAGGCAACTCCTCTAAAACGGTCGATAAGATTCCGACCAATCTGAACCATTTATATTGTGTTTGATTTAAATATACACATTAAAGTATTATTTGAAGTATTGATTTACCAATATCGTATTATATCTTCGAGATAAAAGCCATTTAAATTTGTCGATTGAAAGTTTAACTACAAATGGTATTTTATTTGTTTTCATTGGGCATTCTTACTTTATGACATTTATTATTAGCTAACGTAACAGACCTATTGACTCTATTTCAAGCCTTGACTTTGAAAAATGTCATCAGTTTACTGTATCAGTCGTGTTTTAACAAATTACCTTTTAATTTGGAATGCAATTACTCTACATTACTCACGGTGCAGTTTAAATATCGCACAACATGACAACGCGTTAGGAACTTTGCATTTTAATGAATACATAATTGACACATTTGAACATGTTTTCAATGTCGGCATGTGGCGTTGTGTTTTGATTTGTCTTTTGCATAAACCACGGTGCAAAGGTTTCAACTTTTTTACCACCCGAAGAGTGTGTTACCTATGGAACGAAGCGCCAGGCGGAGGTACTGCTATCGGACAATCTAGAAGTGTGTTATATTCATATATATCTACATGGAACCAGGTAGAAATCTTTTTGAGATGTGTCTGTTTTAGACTTTGGGCTCTTTTATTAACTTTTGTACGAACATTTTTTATCTTTCCTTATAGACTTTCGTACAAACATTCGTCGTTGTCTGCGATTTATATTGACGGCCTCCATAATATATACGAACGGTACTAACTTATCGCGCAAAATATTCGTCAATTAATCCCTGAGTGTGTAAATACGAACGTTGTTA
Source organism: Nuttallia obscurata (assembly GCA_032358795.1). Lineage (NCBI taxonomy): Eukaryota > Metazoa > Mollusca > Bivalvia > Cardiida > Psammobiidae > Nuttallia > Nuttallia obscurata. The sequence goes on along the minus strand of JAULCC010473831.1, from coordinate 3,511 downwards.
TTGTTCGAACTTCTTAGGAACGTCCAAATTCTTAGGTGTTTTTATTGAAATATCCTACGAAGTTCTGATTTGCAATTTCGTGAATTTACGAAGATTTTGCACTAAAGATAGTTACCGTTCGTATGGTCATGGCTGCGATCAATATACATCGCAGACGACGAATATTTGTACGAAAGAAAAAAATAAAAAATATTAATTTTCTCTTAATTTAATAAAACAGCCCCCTGGTTTGTCAGATGCTATACGTGAACAGATCTTATTTACTCCATATCTCTGGTATGTTCTCTTTAGCAAGTTTGTTGAAATAGTCCAATTTATTGCAGTTTAATACAATACGTGTTTTTACTTGGAAGTTATTACGTGTGTGAAAGACAGAGGTCCTACATTTAAAATAATTTGGTAAGTAGGATTTTATCGGCAACAGTAAACAAACTGTCTATAATTGTTTAATGGTATTATTTCATTACGATGTTTCAGATTAAATATCTGATGGTTGATAACCTAAAACACAATGAGGTTCGTGTTTTCACAAACTGCATATTTTCTTTCAGATTATTGCATACTTGAGACAAAAGTAACCGACGTCAAAATGACATCAACATTGTTACAGTGTTACATTATTAATTCGCGTGATGTAACGCCCCTAATATACAACAATGTTAATTCCAGAATATTTAATATGTGTACGTCACAGTCTATCAATACGTAAAATAGATAAGACGGTAAAACTTAAACAATGCTTTAATTAAAATTACTGTTAAATAACCAGAATGTTTATTATGTTGTTTTAATATATATATACATATAAAACATACTGTAATTTAACAGTACTTTTAATTAAAGCATTGTTCAACCAACGGCAATTTATCGGTTATTGCATGAAAATGCAAATGAAAGGTTTCAAAAACAAAAGTTTTACCGTCATACTCATTGTTGATAGTTTGTTTGATATAGAATCGATAACATAAAGGAACACAGTTTTGTTTTAAACAATATTTTATTCACAAAGAATGGGATTGGACAATAGGCAATGCCTATGTAAAACCTCTCTTCTGTGTCAAGGTACATATACATAGGTTACACTAAGTCATTCCAGCTGGCTTGCGGTAGGTCGGTGGTTCTACCCGGGTGCACTATGTGCCAGAAATAGTGTACAGAGGTCCCCCTGGGTCTTCCTCCACCTGTAATGAGCTGGACGTCGCGATATGACTGAAATACTGTTAAAGCGACTTTAAATTCCAAAACAAACAAACAAACACAAAGTCATAAAAATTCAGCCAAACACTGATGCAATACCATCATCAATGTATTGTTGTGTTGTCGATAGTAGCACTGTACATATCGATATCATGATTATGTTTGTAAGAATTGAGATACAATGCTAAGTCAAAAACTAACAATAAAGTGGGAGAATTGTTTTTAAAACAAAACAAAGGAACTGATAAATAGAATAGAGATAAAATGGGGAATGAGGTTCTGTCTAGCACTCGTATGTATATATATCGGAAATTGTGGGTTAAAATTATCAACAATTTTTAAATAAATCATTTCGTGTCGTGTATGAATGTATGTGCTGCATAAAGAACTTCACATTTGACATCATACGGTAAAGCTTCCCTGCACTTTATAATTAAGTCGATATTAACATATGTTGTATTGTTAACCCTTAGCCTGCTGAAAAAAATTGTCGTCTGCTTATATTGTCGTCTGGCTGGATTTAAAATCCATCGGATTCGCCTAATATTTGAAGAAACACTTGGCCGAGTGTCAAACAGCTTGGACTTGGCGTCTAATCTGCATCCAAGCTGTAAGCAAATTCTATCACTGTTTCGCTTAGCAGGCTAAGGGTAAAGTTTAAGAAGGTTGTATCTTTGAGTTGCATACAAGGGACAGTGAATGAAATGTGAACAATGTCTTCACATAGATTGTTACCGTTTATTCAAGTCGAATTATCAGATATGAAATGGTCAACTAAGTGTTTATTGATATTACTGGAAGTTTTTTTATTGGCAATGAATGATATTTTCACATCTTCCACAAATGTTGAAATAGGCGGAACTTCTTTAAATGTTGGTTATCCCCCTTCGTTCGAATCTCAGACAAGTACTGAACAGAATGGTGTTGTGTCAAAAACTAGGTCAGTTTGGCAAAGCATTGAAAAACCTTGTGAACACACTAGAGGCTAAAAGTTTGGTTCAATATTTTCGAAGCTTGGTCAGTATGTTCACCATGATGAAATCTCAGGCAAGATTGGATGTTGTCTATGCAAGGTAAAAAATGGTCTAGTTTCAACATACGTAAAGATATAATCCTTGGTCAGAATGTTCTTATAATATAGCAATCATTTATTACATCAGGGGAGTGCTTTAATGGCCGTCATGGTTCTCCTGTTTATAGACGGTGAGTTGTGTTGTAATGACTGGAACAGATCTGGGCAAAATTAATAAAAAAGAAAGTTTTCAAGAGTTAATTATATTTATTTATTACCATTGTACACCAAACATAAGATTGGCAAATAAAAATACTTATTTCTTTCAAAGGAAAATAATAGCTAATTTAGCCAGGATGAGAAGACAAATTCTTAAAGTAAACACAATTTTGGGTATAACTACATTACGTTAGGGAAAACTTTGTATCAGGAGGGACCTATTAACAGTGACTGATGAAAAAAGAAACAATTACTGAACAATTCATTTTAATAAGTCGGATAGTTCTATAGATTCTGAGTTTGAAACTAAGTTTATGGAACCTTCTTTGTAAATACATTAATGATAAAGTCTATGTCTAAAGCAAAAGTATACAAACAGTATAGACCCATTTTTGTCTGCACTGCTTTCTTTATGAGATGATCCATGATACAAGATCCCTTGTTACAGTTTTGATGGAAAACAGAGATTTCATATTCTCTATCGCAATGATGTCTGCTTAGAGCAATTATGTACATGTAGTTCATCCAAACATATGAAATCCTGTGGCATTTTAAGGGTATCTACTGCTTGCCATATGTAACACAATACTTGTGAAAAATACATCAAAATGTCAACTTGTATGATATATGAGAAAATGATATATCAAATTGTATTTTATGGATATTTAGCAGGCCACAGTTAGATAAACACAGTATGTACATTGATAAAGTTGAATCATATCAACTATCATATATGAATAGATGAAATTGTAGAAATTGTTGTTTTGATAAAAAAAGTTTTCAATGCAAGCACGCCAATAACAAGTTTCAAAATGTATGAGCATGCTTTGGTTGCCTACTGTGTATAGCTTTAAACATAAATTGTATGAGCACATACAAATTGGAACAGTTTTGTAGTTCAAATCATAAAAAAAAAATACTATTTATCACATGCCGTTGCTTATTTCCGGTGTAATATAACCATCACGTGTTTTCTTATATTATCAACACGTTACATATAAGAACCGATTTACCCGACCTATATATTGCTTCGCGGCATATTTTACAGAATAAAACTAACTGTTGCCTTGAAGTTAAAATTTA